>SZWC01007612.1:33558-47568 GCA_023375785.1 Penium margaritaceum | reverse complement strand
AGCAGGCACCATCGAACTCAACCAAACCAAATACATTGGTGAGGTGCTGAAGCGCTACCACATGGAAGACTGCAAACCTGTCAGCACCCCAATGACGACCGACACAAAGCTGAAGGCCTCCATGTCGCCAAGCAACGAAGCAGAACAAAGGGAGATGCAAGACATCCCCTACCAGTCCGCCGTGGGTAGCATCATGTACGCCATGGTAGGGACTCGTCCGGACATCTGCTATGCTGTGGGACAAGTGAGCAGATTCGTGGCCAACCCTGGGCCACAACATTGGCAGGCAGTCAAGCGCATCTTGCGCTACCTGCAGAAGACACGTCACATGGGCCTCGTCCTTGGAGGCCAAGAAGGAACGGACCCCCTTCGTCTGAAATGCTACACCGACGCTGACTGGGGAGGAAATCTCGACGACAAGAAATCCACCTCTGGATACGTGTGTATCTTGAATGGCGCTGCCATCTCATGGGCCAGCAGGAAGCAAGATTGTGTTTCCGTGTCCACGGCTGAGGCAGAGTACGTTGCTTTGTCTGAGGTGTGCAAGGAGACTCAATGGCTCCGCAGCCTGCTTGGCGAAATGACAGTGCCACAGAAAGACGCCACGATCGTACACGTGGACAACATGAGCACCATCTCGATGGCTGAAGACGAGATCATCTCCCGGCGAACGAAGCACATCGACATACGTTACCACTACTCACGTGACTTGGTCATGAAGAACGTGATGGACTTGCAGCACTGCGGAACAAAGAGCATGCTTGCTGACTGCATGACCAAGCCGCTGGACAGCGATTTGCATTATGCAGGCATTCGTGGATTCGGCATGAGGAGTGCGGCAGAGGAAGGGTGAGCTCCAAGGCATTGATGGAGCCGAGCAAGGGACAGATGGACAGAGGTGCAAGGGGGAGATTTGTTGAAATAGTGTGCACCTTGTCCACTGCCTAGCTGGCTAGCTACACATAGAGACAAGGCATGCACTGCTCTATGGAGTATGTCCCCTTGGTCTGTTCTGAGATGGGCCAGGAATGCACTGCCCATAATGGGTATGTCCCCTGTGGCTCATCATAGGAACCATACCTTTTTGGCTTGGTTGATTAGGCACCNGAAGCTTACTAGAGCCTGCCTTGAGGATGACACTTGGCGGTCTAAGGACGCGCCAAGTAGGAATGTAGGATGAGGTTGGCTCCAGTGGAGCCACTACAAGCAGAAGCTTTAGCAAAGCTCTGCAAGTATAAAAGCCTGTACCTTGCATGCATCCATTTACAGTTCTTGCCTTTGAGACTCCTCACAGAGTGTCCAACCAAAGGTAGATACTAAAGACCAAGATGCGGACTTCGTGAGGTTGCAAACCAAACGAACCTAAAGTGTGGATCCCTCGTTCGAGGGTGATATGTTATCTTGGTTGCAATACCAAGAGCAGTTGGCAGCCTCCCATGTCGGGACCCGTTTTCTAGACCATTGCTATCCGGCGCATTGACAGATTGCACCGATGGCTCGATGTGATGCATCTTTAGGCATGACATAATTGATTGTTGGTTTGGATAATCACAGGCATGGCGCCAATGTTAAAACGTTCTGCAAAGCGGTGAATTCTTCTTGTTTGTGTCTCCCCGTCGCCACTCCATTTCATCTTTAGTGAGGTTGGACAGAGGTTCTCACACTCACGCGTTATCATGTATGAAACACTGGCAGTATTTGCAAAAACCGATGAAAACTTGAACGTCTTGAACGGCCGTCGGCTTCGGCCAACCAGCGACTACTGTCACACGTTTTGGATTTGTGGTGATCCATCCGCCGTTGATGACGTGACCCGCAAAATCAATCAAACAACGAGCAAATTCACACTTCAAGAGTTTTCCAAAAAAAACTCTTTGTATAACTCTCAAAACATTTATAAGACATCCATTGTGCTCCTCCGGGGTGTGGTTGTACACCACAATTTTATCGAAGTACACCACGACAAAATTGTCGAGGTATGGGCAGAATATGTTGGTCATTGCTGCCATGAACGTCGCTGGGGCATCTGTATGTACGAACGGTATTACTGTGAACTCAAATTCCCGTAGCCAGTTTGGAATGCCGTCTTCTTGATGTAGGCGTCTGCCACGCGTATCTGGTGATATCCGATGCACTAGTGGATTTCTATGAAAATCCAAGCCCCTCGGTGTAACAGACGTGGTCTTTTTTGCGACTAATTGCTGAACCAAAATAAAGGCCCTCATAATAGTCGTCTCAAGAGGAGGAGCAAATGGTCGCCTCAGCCATTTTTGCTGAGACGAACCGCGCCACAAATGGAAGTAGTCGTCATATGGATTTTTTGCAAACATGCATCCTAAAACCCTATCGTTCCATAAGGCATTACCACATTGGAACAAGACCCTAGCGCCAAGCTAAGATTGGAGGAAGATTTACATGATGGAGTTTCTATCTCGGCACTCCTTTCACCTAGAGTCCGGCCACAGACATTTTCTAGGCTAGAGTTGAATCAGACGCTAGCCAATTACATGTTTCTGGGCTTTGGCTCCTCGGAACTAGAGCCTCAAGTACCTGAAGCACCCGATAACTATTCAACAACCATTTCTAACCATAAAAATAGCCCGTACGCTACATCCCCCCCCCCTTGCTTCGAACCATCCCGGTTTGTCTTTGCTCACGGAGGTTTGATCATCGCGTACTTCATGATGCAAACCATGCAACAAGAAGTGCAAACAAGATCACACATGTAAACTCTTGTCATCCGCAACACGGTTGCGTCACGTTCATGCACAATCAACCACACACTTGTGGTTTTCGTGATCATGGTCATTTGTGCACAACATCTAGTGTTGATCGCGTGATTCCTTGGCTCTTGCTATGATGAGACACGTACAATCCTTGTACTTTCTTCACAAGTGTTGGTGAGTCGTCATCGAAGACTCATCACACGTACCGTACTAGCACGTGAAAAGTTTGAGTCTTTTGAATTTAGCTTTTATATAAATAGTGTTCATGCCCGGGGTATTTGACACAAATACAAATTATTGGGTTCCCAATGGACACAAATACAAATTACCTGAGGTCATGGTTCAAATCCCGCTGAGCACATGACCACCACCATTTGAACATTCATGCTTGAACTCTTGTGTTCGGAGGTCAGCACTGCCCCTGCGCGCGGGTAATTTGGCCCACCAAACAGACGCATCGTCGGGTCGCAGGATGTTGGCGGTCCACGCATGTCCCGTATCCTCGGGCCTTGGCCAGTGCCTCCTCGAACCGCCATGGGTATTAGAACCCCCAAAAGTCTGCGTGTCTGCATCACTGACAACCGTCTTTGTACCCCCTACACTCGTCATCCAGTGCCGTCCCTTTGCCATGGAGCCACCCAGCCGCATCAACATCACCTCTTACTTCCAGCCATGCACTGGCAACGAGTATGAGCAGCAGATCAAGCGCGCAGCCATTGTAGGCAAGGCGCGTCCCGTCATCCCGAAGCCTCCCAAGCGCCGTCCTGGACGTCCACCAAAATGCATTGACATGGTCAACTTTTCCCGCGTACCCATGCCGCTGTCCTCGAGCCCCGTGACTGCTCCTCCTGGCTGCGAAGAACCCATCGTTCTAGACTTCGGCAACACTGACAAAGAAATGGAGGACGACATTGACGAGGAGGACACCTCGGGTGAAGCAGACGACGCCAGCAACGTCGCCACATCATCAGCCAACAAAGAAGGCAGCTCATCTGAATCTTCAACGTCGGCAGCATCCTCGTCAAGCGGAACCCATCATCGCCACGACTGGTTTGCGGAGGGTCATGGGCGCATCATCCACGCGGCGGTGGTCAATCCAAAGCATGCAATGTTTGGTGATGCGCTGCACTTTCTACAGACAACCTATCGTCAGCCCGGCGGTTACTGCCCCTACGATGACCTCAGCACCACTGTCATGCGGCGCTGGTACTAGCCGGACTCGCCGAGGGAGATGCTGGACAAGTTTCACCTGGTTCTCGCGCGGTCCCCACCGGCCCCTCTCGGTCCTGGACAGAGCGTCGGCAAGCGCATTCAGGGCAGCCGTGGGAGGCCTGGCTACTTCGCCAAGAACCCCGAATTGAAGCGGAAGATCAAGGACACCCTCGTGCGCATGCGCGAGGGTGGTGCTCCCCTCAACGCAGTGGTGATTCGCCACACCATGCTGCGTGTGACACGCGAAGAGGGAGTGGATGCTCTGGATGGCAAATCGTTCGAGCGTCTCTACTCCACGTCCTTCTACCGCAACTTCGTCCGTCGGGAGCTGTCGTGGTGTTGGCGGCGTGCCACCTCTGCACCGCAGCACATCCCCTCGGATTGGCCTGCTCGTTGTGAGCAGATGTTCCTCCGCTGCAGTGTCTACATGAAGCTGTACGACATCAAGGAGAAGTTCGTGGTGAACGCGGACCACACCAGGATCCAGCTGATCACCTTGCCGGACAGCACCTACGCTCCATTGGGAGCAAAGCACGTGCCCGTTTTTGGCCGCGACGACAAGCGCTTTGTCACTACTGTTTTGGCAACGACCATGGCAGGGGAAATGCTCCCCTGCTAGGTCTTGTGGGCCGGGACCACGGAGCGCTGCCATCCCGAGGACATCCATGCACGTAAGGCACAAGACCAGTTTGGGTGGAACTACACCCATACCGCCAACCGGTGGGCCAACACCAACACGACGAAGCAGTGGTTTTCGCATGTGTTGGACCCCTGGTATGCCTGGAAGTGTGCTGAGGATGATTGTGACTACGGGAAGACAACTGTGCCGGTTGTGCTTGATGCATGGAAGCCGCATGCGTCCGGCACGTTCCAGAATTGGGTGCAGCAACACTACCCGTGGGTGAAGCTCGCCTACATCTCGGGTGGCTGCACGTCCAAGGTGCAGCCATGTGACGTCGGACTGCAGAAGCCGCTCAAGGACAAGCTGAAGGAGGGATTTTCCACCTTCATGGTGGACACTCTCCTCGACCATGCCAAGGTGGACCTTGGCATGAAGCTAGTCAAGGAGTCCGCCGCTGGTTGGCTTCTGGACGCTTGGCGCAGTCTGCACGATCGGTCCGAGCCGGTTAAGCATGCATGGGCTTCTGCTGGGTGGTGCAAGGTGGCTAACCGCACCTTCTAGGAACATGTCGCGGACAACATGGTCACCTTCTTGTGCAACCCCATCGTGAACGGCTAGGGGGAAGATTTCTTCGATATCCTTGCTTCTCTGTGATGTCTATTTTCATAAAAAAAATTCTCTCGTGCCATATCTTGTTGTCTGCCTGTCGCTCACGTCATCGATGCTTTCGTTTGCTGCTTCACAATTGCATCCAAGCCTTTTTCTGTTACTCATGTTTGACCTCGACTCGTGTAGAAAAAATACACGAGACAACTTCGGTTCCTAGCCAAATTTGACACGAATACAAATTGAACCCGAACAATTACACACAAATACAAAAATACTGACCTGGAGATAATAAACTAACTTTTCACATGCAAGTACGGTATGTATTGCACTCATCTTTGAAGGAGGCGACATCGGTTGTCTGGCATGCGCAATTATCGTCAAATTCCATCACTAGACACGGCAATGCTCCGACCTAGATGATCTTGGTCTCAATCATCATCCTCTCATTTCTGCCCGAAATGGGTATCGTAGTCTGCCGCTCTCGTTCCTGTAAGAAACACACTACTTTTGAACTAGATGAGCTGATGCAATTGATCTCAACGACCATGGATTCTATCCACGAATGAAGTATTCATCGTACTGTATTCACCGGTATAAGTTCGAAGAACACCTTCTGGGTGTCAAATCGGTGTGATTGTGATAGAACACTTCCGAATCACATCCAATGATCCCGGAACAACAAGTTTGTTAATCTTTACGATTATGTAACTGCGTCAAAGGGTTCCATTCGAGACCTCGTCAGTGGATTGTGGTTGCCAAGTTACAACAATCCGTGTTGCTTTGATGTCTTATATTGTGTACATTTGGTACTTCCACTCAATAGAGTAGTTTTCATATGTCGTATCTGAGGTACTTGTAGAGGATATCACCCCCATCAAAGCCACCACAATCCTTGATATCACCGCAACAACATCCAAAACATTTTGTACATGCATTTGGCAATGTACTTCAATGAAATCATCCCCAAAACCAAGTGGCTTAAGTCACTTCACCATGACCTCTCGGGTCAGTGAAGCATGGTTCAAATACACCGTAGTCATTATGATCTCTCTCGGAGATTGGTTTTTCTCCAACAAATGGGATATTGGATTCATTTTTCACATTGGTATGGTATAGACGGTGCTATAGCGTATTCTTGGCATGATTGGAATCCATCCGTATGATGTTAAAAGAGCGTGACCTACACGACTTGTGCACTGTGTCACAATGCCATCAATTCTGAGTCGCTTCTTAAAACATCAAAAGAATCTGATGAAAAACATCGTTTCTCAAAGCCCATCTTGAAGAGTCCTTTCACACCAATATTTGGTTACGACACACCGGTCATCATTTTTATTTCAATGTTGATTATGTCTCATTATGTGGTCGGTCAGACCACCAAGATGTAGGTGCTAACACACTGTTTGCTTAAAGCTATCAGCTTGTAGACCGTCTCCACGATCATAAACTTTGAGAGCAAAACCTAGACCCTGACGTGATCCCAACTAAATCATAGTTGGTCTATAGAAATCTATGAGATCATCATAGTTCTCTCGCGCACCGATAGTAGAAAATGAGTGTCGCTCATTTTCTTAATAATGGATTTTCACCAGACTGTGGATGATTTTATGTCATCAACATCGGTTCACGTACGTTTTTCTATCAATGTCCATGACATGTTCACTCGCTGAGTGACGAAAGACTGAAGGTTTCGCCTTCATAATTGTTCACTTTCGACATTCGGTCAATCTTGTCATACGCCAGAATTGACTGTTACGATCTTCGACCACCGCACTACAGCGTCTCAAATAACCGAGGACCCATCAAAGAGTCTCCTTCCCTCTCTAGCACATTTACAACCCCCACCCACATGTATCCTTGTCTTTTGAAAAGGATTGTTGGTACACTCATGTACCAATTTATCAATGGTACCAGTCCGGTACCCCAACTTGTATCCATAAGTCACAAGGTGAGAGGGTGTCAATGGTTTCGCCATAGAGAATTCATTCAAGCGTGTCATCCTTGACACATTCAATCACGGACCAATGTGTGCATCGGCCATGACTAATGATGCACAAAACCTCCTAAAGGTACCGATGCATACAGTACACAATGTGCACAGGCGACACAATGGCAATCCTCGGGGATTGAAGTCGGTGTGCTAACAGACCAGGTCCTCTTCACATCTCATGACATAGTCATGATGCGGACTTAGTCGTAAAATGATCACATCTGCCTTTGAACATTGTAGCGCCATGGGACATGCAAGTGTTGTAGCACACATCTTGTGCCCACCAAACTACTTGTTTGGTGAAATGATGTCGCCATTTATATCCAAGACATCAGTTGATATTGTCAGCTTGTTCATTTTTCACATAACCATTGTGATCATTCGTTCGTCCCACTTGTCCATAAATCAATATCGTGTTCAATGCACCAACATTTAGTGTATAAGGTTTTTGTGCATGTCGTGCACATTTCCCATGCTTGCCAAGTACCCAATTTCATGTGGCTGAAGTACCATGGTATGAGTCGCATACCTTGACCCACTAGAAAGAAATCGGTCTTCTGCACTTCGTCATGCGCTTTGGCCTCATACGGTCATGCAAGTCGTGCATGTTTTGGAAGTCGGCTCAACCGGTTAGGCTTTTGTAGCACGTTCCACCAATGGATATGGAGGAGTTTGTCCACCTTTTGCATGGTCCAAATCTGAGGAAATCATCCTCATCACATGTGATTTATGAGGTAAAATCTGGTCTGTACTACTTTCGGACGTACCTTTACATGCTGTTATCGGCAGGGCGAAGTTTTTGACTTCCAATGATCGCTGATGTTGGTGACGACCGGGACCGCTGTGTTACGCCATTTGGGCGTACACATCGTCACCACAGCCATCCGTGATTGTATCCGGACATGCTTGTTGGTTATCTATTTGAAGAATTCTTGGGTATGACCATCCTCGACGTCGTTAGACAACATGTTTCTAGCACTTTGAATGTCGCGCTTGACGCACTTGTCCATAGAACCACTCCGCGCATAGATTGTATGCTTTCGTTTGGTAGTCTATCGCAAGCTAACATGACGAGGAAATCAGTTTTCTGGTTCCTGCTAGTTGATACAACGGGGTGCAATCAGCACCCATGTTACCATTGCATTCGGTATGTTTTAACATGTGTTGTACCATCAACACTAGTATAGCTTGTCTAATCGGAACCCATGGCCATAATGCACTGGCATCAGTGGTGCATTCAGCACCCACAACAAAAGTGCAACCCCCATATCTTGTCATTTGTGCAATCGATGTTTACGACAATGGTGCATTCGACACTGGTTTCAACAATTGAACCGACGCACTCATCGGCCATGCATTCAATATCATGGTAATCGTGCATTCGGCACTCGCGTGAATGCTACAGTTGCATTTTCCATGTTCGTCATATTCCAAGTGCAACCGGCACTTCTCAATTGACCATCACACATGGATTTCCACCATCCTGTGTATATGTGTTGCGTGCGATTGGCATTCACACTCTTGTTTTATCAAAAATCCATTCACAAATGACTGACCGCAGCATCCTTGGTGCAATCACCACCCACGTAGATACGGAATCGGCATTTATTTTGGTCATATCTCCATAGACCACGAGCAGTGCGTTCAACACTAGCATCACGGATGCTTTCGGCATCCGTAATTAAAGCACAACTGGCACCTTTTTAGTGGTGTGTTTGACGCTGACAAAGTATATGCAACCAGCACTTGTTTTGTTGCCCGTAGTGCAATTGGCACTTACATCGATGATGTGGTCGACGTCTGTGTAACCGTGTAATCAACACTCATCTTGTACTATTTGCACATTTCGCATCATTGCAACGAGTAGGAGAGTCCTTGAGTGATTTCAACAAATTCAGTGTTTTTTTTTTTGTTTTTGTTGAGAATTAGCCTCAATGGACATCACCATTGTGGTTTTGCAACTCGGTGCACGCTTATAGTTATTGTTTTGCATAAATAGAACTGTTTAGCGCGCGTACACCCCACAATGAGCCATGTCGTGGCTTTTAACGGTTGCCCCTTTGGGTTGTTTTTGCACAAACTATCCCAAACTTTGAGGTTAAGCCAGAAACATTTAGGCACAATCGGTGCTAATCTTCTTGCATTAAAACATTTCCAAACGAGTTCCGTCCAAGACATGGAAAACTGTTGGTTTCCCTCTTTTTTCTGCTTTGGAGCGGAAAAGAGAAAGAAAATCAAAATTGTTGATTTTCGGAAGAGCTCAACCAGAGCTTTTTATTTTTTGCATTAAAACCCCTGGTCAACTTGACCACACACTCGGGGTTTATCACAGAAAGAAATCACAGTTTTGAACATTTTTTAACGTTTTGTTTTATGCTTGGAATCTTCTAAGCGTCACCTGGTGGTATGTTGGGAAAGCTATCGGTCTTCCATTTTTTCCCATGAAAAGGAAAACATGTTGGGAAAACAATTGAGAACTTCTCCAAACGTTGTAGAGCTCATATTGAGCTCCAATATGCTTTTTACAGCGGTGAACCCACGGCCAACCAGGCCAGACCCCGGGTCCAACCGAGGAAATCGTCCTCGTCTCTAATGCTGGTCACACTTAGGGATTTTTAACCTTTGGAGCTCGGTCTAAGCTTCAAATATGTTTTTCTGGCATGAAAAACATACGCCAAACAAAGGAACCGTCCTTCATTTCATGTGGAACCGACCGGGTCCAAGAAAGAAGGTATTTCGGGCAAAAGTTAAAGAGATCCGTGAGATTCAACGCCCCCACCTCCGACTTGCACTCCGTACTCGTTACTAGCTACGCCACTCGCACACACTATCCATTGAACCATGAGCAAGTACAATGCGGTTTGTGAGCGCATTTGTGCTTACAGTGTTTGAGCTTGCGACCATTCATTCTGCCGCAGAGAGAGGAAGGAGGAAGCTTCCTGTCCCCCTTCCTTCTTAGGCCGTCGGCCTATGTGAGGGGAGGACTGAGGAGTTCGTCCCGTTGCCTCTCCCTTGGGCTGCCAGGCTCAAGAGGGGGGGGGGGTTGAAGAGAGGAATGCCTCCCCTCTCCCCCCCCTTGGGCCATCACCCCACATGAGAGCGGAAGGGGGGTTGGAGAGGGGAGGTCGTCTCCTCTCCTCCCTCTTCCCGAGGGGAGAGAGTGGAGATCGCCCCCTCTTCCCCCTTGGGCCGTCCGTCCATGTTATAGGGAAAGGGAGAGGGATCACCCTCTCTCCTCCCCTTTGGCGTCTACGTGCCGTTGGCGCCATGGCTGAGAGGGAGAGGGAGGGGGGACTCGCCCCTCTCCCCCCCCCTCGGCGCCGTCGGCACCATGGACGAGGGGGAGAGGGAGGGAGAGGCTCACCCCTCTCCTCCCCCTTGGCGCTGTTGGCATAATGGACGAGAAGGGGAGGGGGGGAGCTCGCCCCTCTCCTCCCCCTCGGCACCGTCGGCACCATGGACAAGGGTTAGAGGGGGGGAGTTTTCCCTCCCCTCCTCCTCGACGCTATCGGCACAATGAACGAAGGGGAGAGGGGGGTCATCCCTCTCCTCCTCCTTGGCGTATTCAGCGCCATGGAGGAGGGGGAGAGGGGGGAAGTTGTCCCTCTCCTCCCTCTTGGCGGCGTCGGCGCCCTGGACAAGGGGGAGAGAAGGCCTCCTCCTCTCCTCTCCCTTGGCGCTTTCGGCGTCACGAACGAGGGGAAGAAGGAGGGGTTGGCCTTCTCCTTCCCCCTTAGCGCTGTCAGTGCCAAGAATGGCGGGGCGGAGCAAGGGGTTCGCCCCTCTCATCTCCATGTAGACATTATAACGAGGGGGCGGTGCAGTGGGGAAGAGACACTCCCCCACCTCCCGTCTCGGCCCGGCTCTTGGCTCAATGAGCTCTCGACGAGCTCGGTCCAACATAGCTGGTCGGGCGGTGTTTGGTGACTCCTTCCGCCTCCTTTTCTTTCTGTGGAACATTGGGGCTCGTCGAGCTCTCCCATGAGCTTGCTCTCGAGGCTCAGAGCCCCGGCTCGCTACGCCAATCAGGCGGCGTTAGGACAACCGGTCCACACTTTTCTGCATTTTTCGCGGTCGGGTGACGTTGTCCGTCGATGTAAAGATCTGATGTCCGAGTGTGTTCAACGCTCCCCTTTTTTCTTCTCTCGCAAAACCTCTGGCTCTGATGTCAATGCAACAGACATGGTCTGTTTTGCGACTAACTGCTGAACCAAAATGTAGGCCCGCAGAATAGGCGTCTCAGGAGGAGAAGCCAATGGTCGCCTCAGCCATTTTGGCTGAGACGAACCGCGCCACAAATGGACGTAGACGTCATAGGGCATTTTTGCAAACATGCATCCTAAAACCCTATCGTTCCACGTGGCATTGCCACGCTGGAACAGGACCTTAGCGCCAAGCTAAGAGTGGAGGAGGGGTGACGCGATGGAGTTTCTATCGTAGCACTCCTTTCACCTAGAATCTGGCCGCGGACATTTTCCAGGCTATAGTCAAACCAGACTCTACCCTATTACATGTTTCCGGGCTTTGGCTCCTCAAAACTAGAGCCTCGAGTACCCAAAGCACCCAATAATTATTTAACGACCATTTTTAACGGTAAAGTTGGTCCTAATGCTACACTCAAAGTTGGTCGAAATTTTCATCTGCTCGGGGATCTAGAAAGCGGTTCTTGATGGTAGCGTCGTTCAACGCCCAATACTCCATGCACATCCGCATCTCACCTGTTTCTTTTTTACGAACAATGTTGGTGCGGCGCATGGTGACGTGGATGGGCGGTTTACCCCCTGACTGAGCATTGCATCGAGTTGCGTCTTGAACTTGGCTAGTTCGTGACCGCTCAACTGATAGGCCCCTCGAACTGTAGGCCAATGGCCTGGCTTTAGTTTGATGCGATGGTTGATGTCTCGTTGAGGATGTAGGATCCTTGAGAGTTCATAGGAGAAAACGTTTGCAAGCTCTTGGATGAGTGGTGTAAACTCTTTGGGTACCTTCGCAAACGTTTTTGTTGCCAGCAGGGCTGACGAGGCCGGTGAGCTTGTTGTTGCCACTTCCACTTCTTCCATTGGCTGGAGGTGTATGAACCAAGCACGAGCTCCTAGGTATAATGATCAGTATCGGTTACACGGGTTGTTGCTTTTGGGATTTTGTGGCTTCCTCTGATACTTCCATATCTCTTGCATGAGCTCTTGTCTTCCTTCTTGTATGCAGAAGTTGTCGTTTGGCACCGTTGATTTCCACATAGACATTGACGCTCTTCTAGTTGACCTATATATTATGTCTGTACAGGAAATCTTGTCTGCGAATGATTTTGTGATCACTCACTAGACAGGACCTCCATACCGTTAAACTCTATAGATCCCCCACTTGTAGTCGTAGTGGTTCTTGGAGTCTCTGTATTTGCAATCTCCCATCGATGATTTACCCTTCTAACACCCTTCGCTTGGTCTGCAAACCCACCTTGCGAACAAAGTCGCTGATTATGAAGCAGTGTGAAGCTCCTCCATCAAACAGTGCCGGTACTGTTCTACGACTCTTGCATCCTTGAGGCTTTACTTTTCGCAGCATTGCTTGGTGGTCGTCCTTGTACCCCTCGTCAAACTTTACGATGAGAGAACCCTCTCCGGCAATGTAGGATGTTCAACGGGCGATCGTTCGGCACAGTTTGCTTCATGTGGACAAGAGTTGGGCCTTTCACTTCCACCCTTTACTGTTTCCCAACTCATGTTTTTGTAATTTCCCCTCCCTTTTCAACCTGCTTCTTGCTTCAACACTTGCGACCAATGTGCCCGATTTCTCCCCAGTTGTAGTAGGTGTGCGTATCTTGTTGGTTGACGGTGTCCACTTCCATCGGAGTCGAGGAGTCTATCGGCCGGAATTTTCCGTTTCCATGGTAATTGTGGTTGGGAGGTCGCCAACTGTAGGATTCCTGGATCCGAGGGTTATAGTCGGTGGTGTTGGTCCTTCGTGCTACAGCAATCATCTGTAGCATTTTGTTTTTGATGCCAGCAATTGCTCTCTGGATGTCTCACTTGAGGCCGTTGTTGTAGTCAAAACAGAGTTCGTAGAGGGAGATGTCTACTCCGGTGATGATCTCGTGGAATCTCCGTGTGTACTCTGCCACGCTAGACTGCTGAAGGAGACATTGGAGTTTATACCATACGCCAGAATTTTCATTCAACCTTCCAATGCACACGAGATTCATTCCATGCGGTTGGTGGCATCAGCGCGTATTGCCTTTGTGGGCTGATCTGTGGCAAGGGTAGAATGCCTACAGTCAGTGATATGATTCAGGCGCCGTTGGCCGTTGATGATGCCCCGCCAGTCTCCTGCTACTCTTGGATGGCCTTTACATCAGACCACCAACTTAACCCCATGCTACGCAATAGCGTGGCTGCGATGTCAATCGTTTTGATTCTTCCTTGGCCCCAGTAGCGGTGAAGTACACCTTCAAACTCATCAGCCACATCCAAACCGTCGGTTCTTTAGATTTTGCATGATCAACTGGTTGTGTTGGGGCTAGAAAAATGTTGGGTTCGCTTGAGAGATGAGAATTTCTCTTGACGAGCACTGATTCACGTGCGCTTGCATTGCAAAGAGCTTCCATCGCAACGTTGAGTGGAGCAGAGGGCTGTTGGTCCCCTTGAGCGCGGAGATTCGGTTTGCCGGTTCCTACTTCATCCATGCATGTCGTCCAGTGCCACCTGTTGTTTCTGCTGTCGTTGTTGAGGCTGTCGGTATGGGCGGCTGGTTTACCGCCATTCGGTCCGCGACCGTAGTGGTCATGGAAGCCGCAGGGATTGATCCAGGAACCACATAGCCTGCCACACCAGCATTTGCTACCGCTTCAGGGTTCG
>SZWC01007612.1:19853-31598 GCA_023375785.1 Penium margaritaceum | reverse complement strand
GCTACAACTTCCTTCTCCTCTAAACCAATAGACTCACCACTTAGACCAACCAGTTGATTGGCGCCTCCCCAGTTGTGAAAACGGGTTGATCAGTGAGTTCCCTAATCTATGTGCTTGTCCATCCGTAGGGCCAACCGAGCACCCGAGAACAAGACAAACGTAACATCCTATCCAACCTACCTGATTCCCATGTTTTACAAACTTGAGTGTGTTTGAGCATCTTACCCTTTTTTCCTGACTTTATTACCTCCTTCATCACCTTTACTATTAGAAATTTATTGTCTATTATGCTCTTTTAGTCTGAAGTCTTGCTAAGAGCCACCCCCCTTAACTAGAGATGGGAATTTCGGTGTTTTTCCAAGTTCCTTGCAAGACCTTGTTCCTAACAGGGTTGAGATTAAGACACACAAAGCTATCTTCTTACCCCATTTTCCCCTCTTGTAGCGGGAGTGCAAATTTGGCCCTCCCTCCTAGCCGAAGCGAGGGGTGGTTAAACGGCACCCCTTGCCATAGCAAGGACTGGCCGGCGGCCAATCGTTTGCTGGCCGCCAGCCAGTTGGCTGTCGACGGCCGGTCAGGTGACCGGCCATCCATCAGCCGGCCACCTGCTGGCCATGAGGCCGCGAGGCCTTGAGTGCTGATGCTTCTGGCCTCGAGTCATCATCCTTGCCGAAGGGGTACACTCCGCTCAAGTGATGTTTGGGAATACTTGTTGATTTGGTCGATTGTGGACCAAAACACAACTCATTCGAGCCAAAATTTTGGTTGTCCCATGGGGTGGTCAACGATTACTAGACCAAGCTGGTATCTTGGATAGAAAAATACATGAAAGGAGGCACCACCTAAACGTGACAATAGTGAACAACATTTTTGTGAGTGCAAAAAGTTTCGGCGGCATTCATGAACGGCAACCATATGAGGTTGGGGACGTCCAACACGTTTGTTGCAAGACGCTCCAGCCTCAACGGGGGAGGCCGCTAGTCGTGCTCACCGACGAGTTATAGTTGAGGTCCATGTGCCATGCATGTGTTCATGTTTAGCCAGAGACTGGAATAAGCAAATTTCTTTCATTATGTTAACGACTTACAATTTGTCACAGTTCCTTGTTCTTCAAGAACTAGGGTAGTTCATAATGAGTGGAGAGGAATGCAGTAGAAGGGCTGGTTCAGCCCTCCCTCATTGCTAAAGCGAGGGGTTGTTGGACACCACCCTCACTACAGAAAGGACTGGCCGGCGGCCAGCCGTTTGTTGTCCGTCAGCTAGCTGGCTGCTGGCAGGCTAGACAGCCGGCGGCTGGTGAGGTGACAGGCCAGCCATCGGCCGGCCAATTGAAGTATTCAAATATCCTTGCATGGGTTGTTGATGAAGATTGTCCCTATTGTGACGCGGAGGAGAAATCCTATCGAGGGAGCTTTAGACATCACTCCGTGTTCTCCGACAACAACCTCGGTGCTGGAGCTAGAGACACAACATGTTCCACATCCTAATTCCATCCTTTAGTACTTCTTGTCTGTTCTGTTTTAGGACCCATGTCACATATGGCTGGTTCCGGAAGAACAAAACCCATATCCATCCTAGCTGTAAATGTACTGACCAACCCGTTGATTGAAGGAACAGTCCTCGATCACGCATGACTCAGCCAAGGTCTGCCACATGAAGGGTTTGAGTGAAAATCAATCAACGGGTTTGTTTACTGAATGATGGTGGGCCACATAGCACATGACACTCTATCAAATACTTGTGTTGTGATGCATGTTTCAATGAACCATGGAGATTTCTCGGAGGAGTGCCATTTTCTGTTATTGGTGGAGGTGGTTGATTTGTGTGCACAAGGTGGGGGGATGAGAGTCATGCTTTGCTCACCTTTTCCATATGATTTGATTCATCATTTGAATCGTCACAGATTGAAGTAAATCATGTGCCAGAACCATGATTATGTCATGTAATTACATGTGGTCATGCCCCTGTGCCTAGGAAGATTTCTTCTACTGGGATTGAGACTCGTGCATGTGGGAGTCATTTCCCACGCCCCAATAGATGGTTTGTGTGAGGCAAGATGACATCCCATGCCTATTTCATTCTTTCTCCTATTCCATCACCCAATTATCCTCTTGGTTCATATCACGCCAATAGCATGACATTCATATGATATTATCACTTGGATAAGCATAGGCACATGTGGGTTGGGACAGTTGTTGTATCAGTCATGTTTTGCATCTTTGGCGCCTCCATCATGGTTGTATACAACACCTCAACTGTCGTTAACATTCATATGACACCTGCTTTGGGTTCACATGGATTAGACAGCTGCTCTTCCTTGAAATCCCATGGTAGACCTCTGTCCTTGTTCCTTGGTACATAGTCTCATTTGTACCTGTGAGCGTGTGTGCTCCCTGGAGATTAATCCTTGTTGTGTGGAGAGCACAGTCGCAGTGGAAAGATAGACTTGGAGAATTCTAGAAGCCATAGCTAGAAATTCACAAGTCAATTAGAATGAACCGAGTACCTGGTATTTATACAGTCCGGCCGGCTAGCCTAGGCCTTGGCCTACTGCTTTCCTAGCTTGCTACAACAAGCTACTTGCACCTGGACTCGGTGCCCTACTTGCACCTAACTCGATGCTCTACATGCACCCTATGTCTTGTGCGAGAAGTCTCCAGCCATCGATCATCCAGATCAACAGTCCGCATTGTTTCTTGGCAAGCCACCTCATAGCTTGGACGTCTCCAGCTGTCACCTCGTATGTAGAATTACGGTGAGAGGAGTCGTCGTGTAGCACACGCCACCGCAAAGTGTTGCAACCGGCACGCGGTCGCAGCCACCGTTCTTCTACCGCCGTTGACCGTGCCCGTCGTCGGAGGCCCCGCAAGGGGTAGCCCTTTGGCAGATAGCCTGTCCCACACGCTACTCACCGAGAGGATGACCGCCATCCTCGTGTGGTGTATTCGGAACACCGCGAGGGAGTTGGTCCAAAACAGCTTCTTGGCACCAGCATGAGCCCCACGCTGGCGCTTGCTCACGCGCTTGCTCCCTCCCTCCTCCTTGTATTCGCGGTCGAGCGGAGGTGACATCGACCGCGAGCAGGATTTTTGAACAAACGGAAAAAGGCCCACGTGCCCCCAAAACTCGGACAAGGCCCCGAGAATGCCAGAAAGACAGGGGCACTTTGTTACATCCCCCCCCCATTGGAGGCGCGACATCCCGGCATGCCTGAGGTACTCCTAGAGAACAGTGTTGGGACCCCCAACGTGGAAGTTGGCATAAGGCTCAAGAGTTGTGCTCTGCTGGGTACCCCGTCCACTGCACCAGAAACTCACGCTTTTATCCCCGCAAGCGGTCCTCCATATTCTTCTCCACCTAAAAGTCCTCACTTCTTTCAACCTGGACAGTTTGAGGTGGAGTTGTCTCGCGATCCTTGAAGAATATGCTGGGGTCGCGATAGGCACGAAGCAGGGAGATGTGGAACACCAGGTGGATGGTGTAGTGAACTGGCAGCTCGAGCTTGTATGAAATGGCCGACCGCTTCTCTACAATGCAAAACGGACCCACCCATCATGGCTTCAGCTTGGCACTCCCAACTCCCATCTGGTGCAGGTTAGGAGAGTTCAGCATCACCTCATCTCCCACCTCAAACTCCTCCGCAGAGCGATGCTTGTCAACCTGCCGCGTCTGCTGCTTTTGTGCCTTCAACAGTCGTTGCCGCACCACGTCCCAGGTGGTGGCAAACCCTTTAGCAGTCTGCTGCACAGTCGGAAGAGATGTTGTCATAGCAAGGGCAGTTGGGCTTAGTGGCTGGTGGCCATAGACCACCTCAAACGGTGACTTTCTTGTTGATGCTGACATCGCTGAGTTGTAGGCAAACTCTGCCACTCTGTGCTTCTCCTCCCAATCCTCTCCATCTGGTGGGACCATGCTCCACAACAGTTGCTCCAAAGTTTGGTTTGTGTGCTATGTCTTTCCATTGCTCTGTGGGTGGTATGCCATGGTCAGTTGCACCCGTGTGCCTAGCTTCTCCATAAGATCTCTCCAGAATCGCGAAGTGAAGCATGGATCGCAATCTGAGACCACCGATTGCGGCACTCCATGTAGCTTGATGACATGATTGAGGAGAAGTTGAGCTGTCCCAGCAACTGTGATACTCTCAAGACATGCGATGAAGTGTGCCATCTTAAAGAAACGGTCCACCACCACCAACATAGTGTTGTTGCCCTGCTGCATCACAGGCAACCCGCCGATGAAGTCGAGCGAGATGTGTGTCCATGGCCTTCTGGTACAGGCATTGGTTGCAGCTCTCCTGGTGGCTCGGTCCTCCGCGCCTTGATGCATTGGCAAACATCGCAGCTGCTCACAAACCTCTTGCAATAATTTGCCATTGATGACCACCAATATTGGCATGCCAATGCCTTGAGCGTTTTGTCGAAGCCGAAGTGACCCGAGTAGTGGGTGTCATACGCCGCCTCCAGCAACAACTGCTTCAATGGCGCATAATCCGGCACGACAATCCTCCACTCATGCCCCCTTCACCAATATACTCCATCCCACGTGGCTTCTTTCAGCGCACCACCTGTGAACTCACTGTCCATGCCATACCCGTGCTTTAATTGCTATGCATGACAAGAAATCCCATCAGCACTAAAATGGCATTGAGGCTCAAGTCCGGCCCCTACGACAGAGGATCTACCCAGTTCACCTTCCTAGGCTTATACTGGATCTCGTTGTCAAAACTCCCTTCCAAAACTCAATCCAACGAGTCTGTCGGCGACTTGGGTTTGGCTGCGTCTTCAAGTACTTCAGGACGTAGTGATTTGTGAAGACCACGCAGCGTCACGACTCGATGTAGCACCTCCAGTGCTTGAACACGTGGATCACGGCCAACATCTCCTTCTCATGGATTGCGTTTTTTCGCTCTGTACCTTGCAACTTGCGCAATGCGTACGCAATCAATTGTGGCCCCTTCCCGTGATCTTGCATCAGCACCGTCCCAATGGCATAGTTGCTTGCGTCAATCGCCATGACGTACTCTTTGGACGAATCCACATGCTCTAGGAAAGCCCATTGGTGATCCTTCCTTTGGAGCCGAGTCAACGGCGCACCTTTCTCTGCGTACCTTCAATACTATTTGACAAACCCCAAGAATACATGAATGTCACGCATGCACTTTGGTGTTGGCCACTACTTTGGGTCCATACGGAGACCTTTGTCGCTCAGAATGTGCCTAGGGAAATCCACCTCTCGTTTCTCGAACTCACACTTGGAGAGCTTCGTAAATGGCTTCTCTTTCTGAAGAATGTCCAGTACCTCCCGAAGGTGTTGCTGATGCTCTTCCAGAGTTTGGGTGTAGATGAGGATGTCGTCGAGGAATACCACAATGAACTGGCCCAAGTGAGGGTGGAAGATACTGCTCATGAGACTCATGAACGTTGCAAGAGTGTTGGTCAACCCAAACGGCATCACGAGGTACTCAAAATGGCCGTACCGTGTCCGAAACGCCGTCTTCTCCACATCCTTCTGCATAGTCCAGATCAGATGGTATCCCGAACGCAAGTCAATCTTGTTGAATAACTGTGCTCCCCTCGGCTGGTCAAACAGCTTCTCGACCCTTGGCAATGGGTACTGGTTCTTGATTTTTACGTTGTTTAGTGTGCGATAGTCCACGTACATCTACAACTCCCATGTCTTCTTCTTCACAAAGAGGACTGGTACAACGCAGGGTAACACCGATGGTCTGATGAACCCCTACTTGTTCAGCTCCCCCAACTGCTTCTTTAGCTCACCCAGCTCATTATCGCTCATGCGATAAGCAGCTCGCACAGTTGGAGTTGCTCTAGAAACCAGATCAATTGTGTGGTCGATGTCGCACTTCGGTAGTAAACCCTTTGGCAGCTCAACAAGAAACACACTACCATGGTTGTCTAACACTCCCTTGATACCTTCTGACTGCTCTGTTAACGATGCTTTCAGTTTCTCTCCCCCTTGTTGCTTTGCCTCGACTGCCAACACTTCCTCTTCTTAAGTTGCAACCTTTTTCTGCATCCACACAAGGTACACTTGGTTCCCCTTGCGCTGACAGCGCTTCCGCTGGACGTAACTCAGTTGCGGCACCTTGCTTGCTTTAGAGTCCTTCTCCTCTCCCCATAATGGCAAAACGATTTTCCCTTGGCGTTTCTTCACTTTCACCTGGTTGAACACCCAATCCACGGCAGGATTCCACTGATGCAACCAGTCACGCTAAAAAATGGCATCGTAGGCATCCATCGGGCACGTGCAAAAGTTCACCTTGCATGACAGATTGCTTAGACAAACCCTCGAGGGCTTCAAATGCAGTGCACACTCTAGCTCCCCTTGCACCAACTTGGCCGTAGTTGGCCTCCCAGGTAGCTGTGCAAGCCCTGGCCTCTTTGCAAGGTTGTCCCTAAAAAACGAGTGCCACGTGCTGCAATCTAGCAATGCTTTAATCTGCCAGTGAGTTTGGCCCCCATGGTCGTCCGTAGAACCAGCTGATGTGATTTTGGCTTTCATGAGGATTCCCAGAATGCGCCCGCTTCCTTTGCTCCGTAGGAATACACTCGACAGCTCCCTAGTTGTTGGAGGAATTTCGGGGCTGGTGTTTGTTGATGAGGATGATGCTTTCCCAGCACTTGGATGTCCACCACCCACAGCTGGTTGCCGTTTCCCTGCTACTTCTTCTTGCAATCCTTCTTGTGGTGCCCAGGCTTCCCACAGATCCAACAATTCCCACCATGCAGTTTGCGTTGCTCTTGGCCTCCTTACACTGTGTTGATCTCCATGGGGTCGATTTGTTAGTGCTGTGCTCGATGCTGATAATTCTCCTGCTTCTCGTGGAACTCCCTCGATAGTAGCGTAGCGCGTCAACACGTTCAATAGGGGCTACCATCGCATGGAACTACGTGATGCCACTGAGTGCCAGCCTACACTGAATTTCCGCCTTCAAGTCATCATGGTACTTGTCTATCATCTCTGGCTCGTTCATGTCGTCGATCTTTGAGCACAATGCCAATAAACGGCGTGTGTACTCCTGTACCAAGTCGATCTGCTTCAGCTGCTTACGCTTGTTGCGTGCTACCATGGAGGCATTTACATGATCGAACCGATCTCGAATGGCTTGCTCAAACTGTTCCCCTGTCGTTGGCTTGCACGCTTTGGCTTCCTCCACGCCTTGCTGCCACAACATGACATGTTGCACAGCTGCGTTACCATCTCCACCTCGAGTGGTCAACATATTCAGCTGCATCCACCACTCCAATGCTATTCCATATGGAAGTGTCACCGCGAATGACACACGCACAGAAACGTCCTTTGGAGGGTGACCCAGAGCCCCAAGTTAGTTGCTCATAGTGAACAACCAAGTCCATGCGCTCGCATCCTTGACTGAGGGATTGCACTCATCCGGAGCCTTTGGCTTTGGTCACGGCGGACTCCTTGACCGGGCCGCCCGAACCTGTCCAGCGTCAGTCCCACCCCGTAGGTTGGCCATCTGCCGATTGAGCCACCCATTCTCTAGCTTGAGGGCTCCTAGCTGCTCTACGATCTGCTACATGGCCGTTGGAGATCCTTCGAAAGAGATTGGCAGCGTTATGGCACCAATAAAAAAATCCTGGTAGCAATTTGGCAGTCCGGGATGAGAAAATTACGTCTTCGAAGTACGCATGAGTCCCCCATTGTCCCCCGCGCATGCACAGTAGGCCGTGTGGATGCTCTAGAAATATAAATAAATTCCCAGATGTTGGCTCGTGCGTTGGCTTCAAAGTCTTGTCCAACAATATCCCTCTCAATCAGCCTCGACGTTGTCCGGCGTAGTCCGTGCCTTCGCTCTTTGACGTTTCGCCAGCTCTGGCAGCGCTCCGCCCAATGCGCGACTCTGGTTCTGATATCAGATGTGAGAGTATCTGCTCTCCGGAGATTAATTCCTGGTGTGTGGAGAGCATAGTCCCAGCGGAAAGATAGACTTGGAGAAGTCTAGAAGCCATAGCTAGAAAATCACAGGTTAATTAGAATGAACCGAGTACATGGTATTTATACAGTCTGGCCGGCTAGCCCAGGCCTCGGCCTACTGCATTCCTAGCTTGCTACAACAAGCTACTTGCACCTGAACTCGGTGCCCTACTTGCACCTAACTCGGTGCTCTACATGCACCCTATGTCTTGTGCGAGAAGTCTCCGGCCGTCGATCGTCAGATCGACGGTCCGCATTGTCTCTCGGCAAGCGGCCTCGTGACTCAAACGTCTCAAACTGTCACCGCACATGTAGAATAACAGTGAGAGCGGTTGTGGTGTAGCACACGCCATCGCGAAGTGCTGTGACCGGCACGCGGTCGCAGCCACCGTTCTACTACTGCTGTTGACCGTGCCCGCCGTTGGAGGCTCCACCGGGGCAAGCCCCTTGGGGGGTAGCGTGTCCCACATGCTACTCACCGAAAGGATGACTGCCACCCTCATTTGGCATACTCGGAACGCCGTGGGGGGGGGTTGCGCAAAACAGCCACTCGGTGCCAGCGTGAGCCACACGCCGGCGCTCGCTCATGCGCTCGCTCCCCCCCTCCTCCTTGTATCCGCGGCCGAGCGGAGGTGAGATCGAGCACGAGCAAGATTTTTGAAAAAATGGAAAAAGGCCCACGTGCCCCCAAAACTCGGACAAGGCCCCGAGTATGCCAGAAAAATAGGGGCACTTTGTTACAGTATCCCCCTCCTGCAAGCTAACTGTTGGATCCACACTTAATATATTACCCAATGCCTTCGTCCTCTCTGATACTATCACCGTCCACCATTTTTTTAGAATTGGCACTTGCATCCACAGGCTATTAGTGTGTGCTGGTTGCATCCATGTATGAACGGTTGAAGGATGGACACTGGGGGATGCTACCTAGTTTAAGGAGTGGAAGCATGCTGCTTTTCCATGTCTTCTTTCTAATTCAATTGAATTTGCAACATCCCCTTTTCACCTTGCACGCAGTGCCATGTAATTCTATTTCCCATTTCTCCCTTGTGTCTGGCATGTCTTTTGGATGCAGGATGCAGAAGTTACTCATGACATGATGTCATTGGACCTCACATTTTTGTGACCTTAAGTTTCTTATGGTGTGTGTTATGTGCATGCCGGATCATGCCATGCTGTGTTTTGATGCTTTTTTTTTACAAAGGGACAACAAAAAAGGGGACATTTTTTGCTCATAACCATCATGATGCCTCCTCCTTAGACTTGTCTGCCGTCAGGACTTATCATTATCGACCAACAAAATGATTCTGTCGTTTCTCCTGGAATCGGCACTGCCTCGGTGCGGCCTCCAGGGCTTCCCATCTCTGTTGCACCAATATGTAGTGGTTGCCTCTTTTTACGTGTACTCCACCCACAAATGTCTCCGCACTTGTGGATAACTCTCCATTGCTCTCTCCTTCGTACGCCTGCTTCCCACACTACCATGTTTAGCACGTGCACTGTGCTACCTTCGCAAGCATGCTTTGTACACAAGAAACTTTCATTGTCGGATATCCCTGGCACTTGGCAATTTTGTGCAATCGCATCAAAGACAAAATCTGAGTTTGCTTGATGTTATAAATTATACCTTTTTAACAAAAAAACTCATCAAAATCACGATTCCGAATCAATACCTTCCTCGTGTGGGACGCAGAATGAGGGGACAAGGTACATTTTGAAATGGGCCTCTTGAGACTTCAGGTATTAGAGTCTCCTTGCACAGGTTGTTGGTGACGATTGTCCCTAGGGTGACGCGGAGGTGAAATCCTCTCGAGCAAGCTCTGGACATCATTCCGCGTACTCCAACAATGACCTCGGTGTAGGAGTTAGAGACACCACACATAACACACCCTAGATCCACCCCTTAGTACTTTTTATTCATTTTGTTTTGGGAACCATGTCACACATGCCTGGTTTCCGGAATAATAAAACCCGTGTCCATAAGATGCAAATGTATTGACCGGCCATTCCCTTGGTGGAAGAGAGTGGTCCCTTCTTCCAATTATTACAAAAATATCATGACGGATGCTATATGTATACATAAATGGATTAATCATGTCAGTGCTCTATGTCACACAATATGAACATACTACATGGACCTATCCAAAGACATCACGAAACATTCAACGGGGGATTCATGATACATTAAGATAAGCAATGAGTGGTTTGTGAGTGGCTTTTTAGGAGTTGAAGACTCCGAGTCAGTGTAAAGGAAACCCGATGAGCCTCACTACTGCAAGTCCCAACAAACTTCCAAACAAGGACAAATATAAAATCCTGGGTGTTTATTAGCAAAAGGGATTTTTAGGGTTCAACATTCAGAAGATATGGTTCAGGTGCCCAAAGTCGGGTCGTTTGAGTTTGCCCTTTTATGTTCAGCCGGATATCCGGACTCCTCTTTGCATTCCAATGATTTTGGCTAGCTTGCAATGAGAAACAAGATTCAACGTTTGCCGGCCTCGCTAGTCATTGAAGCACCAGTCCTCGATTGCGCATGTCTCAACCAAGAGCAGCCACATCACGGGTTTAAGTGACTATCAATCATCACGTTTATTCTTTGAATGCTCATGGGCCACATGCCGCATGACACTCTTTCCAATGCTCACACATTGATGCATGTGAAAGTGAAACATGGACAAGATTTTGAGGGGTGGTGTTTCTATCATGGGTGGAGGTGGTTGATTTGTGTGCACAAGATGGGGAGATGAGAGTGTTAAAGTAGTTAGTGTCATGCTTTCACAAACTAGAGACTAGTGGAGTAGGATGTTTTGTGACCTTGCCCACGGTTTTGTATTTTCCCATTGTGAGGACCGTTGAAGTCAACGGGTACGAGCCGTAAGGTTGCTATGTGAGCGCGCCAGTCCAACTAGGATGGCGCGCCCGCATGCTTGTCTCCTTATGGAGGCTTCAGCGTTCTATTATACTTACTTATTGATCTAAACTGTTCTGCCTCGATCCACCTCTCGTCTATCCACATCACCCCCCTCACTTATCTTTCTCAACATGGCATCAAGCCACCGATCCGGACCTTCACGTCTGCTGTCAACCTCGCTTCCGCCTGTGACAAGTCGCTCCAGTACCTCTCTTTCCTGGTGTTATCCATCGTGAACGTGTCCCTCTGTGGCCGCCTCTGTTCTCCCGATTTTCTTGAGGCATGTTCTCGCTTCTCCCCTCCCCCCGACTGGCCGAGTGTGATTACTCGGCGCCCCCTTTGGTGCGCGTCGCCTCATTTCCTCCAGCGTCGCTACAGTCGTTTGCATCACTCTATCGGGGCGCGTTGGCGCTTTACCTCTCGCGCTGATCGGTTTCGGTGCGCGGTGGATCTGTGGGCGCCCATCACCCCCTTCGCGCGCGACGCCGTCGTTGGCGCGCGGCGCCTGTTGGCATGCGGCGTCGGTTGGCGTGTGACGTCCCTGTTGGTGCGCAGCGCGTGTTTGCACGATGAGCCTGTCCCCCCCTTCCACACCCTTAACCCCCTCCGACCCCTCTGGCGTGTTCTAGGGTCTCGGTCGCTACCGTTGTCGCCATTCACCCCGGCGCTGCCGTCGTCGCTTGGCCCTGTCAGCCCCCCCCCTTTTCCCCCCTCTCTCCCTCGTCTTCCTTCCCTCTCCCCTCTCACCCCCCGTTCGCCCTCTGCCCTCCGCCCCTCCCCCACCCTCCCTCTGCCCTCTCTCCACCCTCCCTCCGCATCCCCCTGCCTACCCTTCGCCCTCCCTCCGCCCTCCCTCTGCCCTCCCTCCGCCCTCCCTCCGC
>SZWC01007612.1:0-15000 GCA_023375785.1 Penium margaritaceum | reverse complement strand
CCTTCTCCTCCTCTTCCTCTTCCTCCTCCTCCTCCTCCTCCACCTCCTCCACCTCCTCTTCCGCCTCCACCTCCTCTACCTCCTCCCCCTCCCACCCCTCCTCCGCCTCCTTCTTCCCCTTCGCCTCCTCCTCCTCCTCCTCTACCTCCTCCACCTCCCCCACCTCCTCTGCCTCTTTCTCTCCCTTCTCCTCCTCCTCCTCTTCCTCCTCCTCCTCTCCCTCCAATTCATCCTCAACCTCCTCCCACTCCTCCACCTCCTCTACCACCTCCACCTCCTCTACGTCCTCCACCTCTTCCACCTCCTCCAACTCCTCCACCTTCTTCCCCACCTCCCCCACCTCCTCTACCTCCTCCACCTACCCCTCCTCCTCCTCCTCCACAACCTTCTCCTCCTGCTCCTTTGGCTGCCTTGTCTTCTTTTCCACATGTCATGTGCCCACACACATGGCATGTGGCCTGGTATACTCCTCTCTCCGTGCATCCTTTTCTGTAGGTTGAAGATCTCCATCTCCGTCAGGGTTGCGTTGCCCCCTATCATTTCCTCTTTGGTTGGAGACTCTAATGTTCATGTTCCACTCTTCACACTACAAGCCACGCCGGCCTTTGTGGTCATGCGCCCCGCACACCCCACTTGACGCATCCAACAACAGGCGTCGGATGAACACTGCCGCAGTCTCCCACTCGCTTTCTGTTTGCCAAGAAAACAGCAATCTCACTCCGCCACTTTACTTTCTGTCGGCAATCATCATGTAGCGACCGAGAGTAGCACTATGTGCTCAAACGATCCTCTCTCTCACACCACCTTTTGAGCTTATGTCGTGATGTTGAACTAGCTAGAAGTGCAATGAGATGACTCATGTTGACTTCTAATGCTTGACGCCAGAGGTAACTTAGCTTTTGCTGTCATTTTAAAGTAGTTAGTGTCATCTCTTCACAAACTAGAGACTAGTGGAGTAGGATGTTTTGTGACCTTGCCCACAGTTTTGTGTTTTCCCATAGTGAGGACCGTTGAGGTCAACGGCTACGAGCCGTGAGGTTGCTATGTGAGCGCGCCAGTCCAACTAGGATGGCGCGCCCGCATGCTTGTCTCCTTACGGAGGCTTCAGCGTTCTATTTTATTTTCTTCTTGATCTAGCCTGTTCTGCCTCTATCCACCTCTCGTCTGTCCACATCACCCCCCTCACTTATCTTTCTCAACAGAGAGTCACGGTTTGCTCAATGTTTGCATGTGGTTTATTTCATCGTTTTCTAGAAAAGAGTGGAACAAATCATATGCCAAAACCGTGATTATGCCATGTGATTACATGTGATTATGCCCCTTTGCCTAAGAAGATGTTGGTCTACTAAGATTGAGACCCTTGCACGTGGGGGGTCCTCTCTCACCCCTCAGGAGAAGGATTTTGTGAGGCACAATGATATCCCAGGCTTATTTCATTCTTGTTGAAATTCCATCACACAATTATCATTTCGGTTCATATCAAGCCAATAGCATGGCATTCAGATGATATCATCACTTGGATAAGGATAAGCACAACCCAGTTGGGCCCCGTTGTTTTATCTGCCACGTTTTGCATCTGTCGCGCATCCATCATGGTTGTATACGGGAGCTCAAATGTGTTTAACATTCACCCAACATCTGCTTTTGGTTCATATGTATTGGACAGCTGCTCTCCTTTGGGATCCCATGGTATACCTCTATCCTCCTTCTTTGAAACATAGTCTCGTGTGTATCCCTCCCCACCCCCCAAAGCTCACTGTTGGATCCACGTGTAGCATCTTGCCTAATGCCTTGGTCCTCCTGGATACAACCACCATCCACCAATTCTTCTTAGAACTTGGTACTTGCGTACAAAGGCCCTCAGTGTGAGCTGGTTGCATAGATTAATGAATTGTTGATGGATGGACATTAGAGGATGATGCCTAGTTTAAGGAATGGAAGCAGGTTGCTTTCCTGCGTCATCTTTCTAATTCAATCGAGTACACACCATCCCCTTTTCACCTTCCACCCAGTGTCCGTGTGAATTAGACAGGATCAACAACCTTTGCGGAGGATAACACAATACCAACAGATGTGGCGGCCAAGCTGGTGACAGATCCCTCAGGCTTGGTGAACCCTTCGTCCTTAATGTAACATGTTGGGGAGACACCTGACACGGTAGAAGGCACCAGCCAAAAAACAAGAATCAACAAAGACGTGTACCACAAACTATCGAGAGTCGATAGTTTCAGTATCCATTTGGTCTAACATTCCAACATAACAATGGAGGAGATTCTGAATTCTCAAGCGCGTGAAGAAGTGCTCACCGAGAGAAGTTTATGGATCTTGAATAAACCTAGATTCGACGTGTACTTTTCAAGCCGTTCCATCCCACGCTCTCCAAGGGACCGACGGTCAGGATTTGGCCGACGAGTTTGGAGGTGTACTTCACCGCTGTTGGGGTCAGCAACAATAAGGAGAAAATTGACCTCGCAGCCTTGTTTTTATGTAGCACGAATTTACATAGGTGGTCCGGTCTAAAAGCCATCCAACGGCACTTAGATACTAATAGAGATGGATCAACAACTCACCGGACCGCTCTCATATCATCCACCACGGGCATCCTACGTTTCAAGCGGATTAATCTGACAAGGCTCAACTCTCTCACACCAAAAACATAGAGTGATTTTGCATGCGCTACCCTTGCTCGCTTTGGGAAATTGAACAAGAAGTGTGACTCAATGTACACATACCAATGACTGTTTCAGCGCCCCAACGTGACAGGGCACGCTCAACGTCAAAATCATCACCCGTAGTTACGTCAGTCCCAATGAAGTGTATTTCTACTACAACAATGACTCAAGCAATACATATAGCAGGCAAACACTTTTTTTTGGCACAAGGAAAACCTTCCCTGAATGATGGTAATAGCTAACCGCATCGACAACATCAAATACAATACTCGCATGCTGGAATCTGAGGACATGTGACCCCAAAGCCACCATTCTTGTCATGGTAGAGGATAGTCACTTGGCCGAAACCTCATCTCTGATGGAAATGGATGCTGTCCATCAATGCGATCAATGACTCTATTGGACTTGCCAAGAGCCGGGTCATATCTTGCCCGACTGCTCATATTGACAACAACAAAAAAAAGGGGGTGAAGTCACTTGAGAAAAGGAGTCAAGAAGTGGCAAAGGACAGGGGTATACGTTGAGGCTCTTGTCCGGTCGGAAAATCCTGCGTCGACCAATCGCCCACATGAGCGGTTGACATCGCCTCAAGGAAGGATTTTTGACATCGCAGAGTTTGAGTTTTACACGGACGATCGGCGATTTACAATGCGTACAACCCATGGGTTTCAAAAGTCGCAAAACAATAACAATACCAGTGGATGAAGGAGATTCTCACGGTTTTGCCAACACATGGTTTAGAAACTGGGTTTGCAGACCAAGCTAGGGGTGTTTGACAGAAAAACGTCAATTGGAACGCAAATTTGCCGGTAGTGTAAACCATTTCTACCAGAAATTAGAGATTTGCATGACATAACGGTCTAGAGAGCTTGCCCAATCATCGGCCACAACATCATCCTGATGTAATATTTGTAGTGCCGGCATAATCCGTGGTGGGTAAAATTCATTTCAAAGTAGTGCACATTAACCTCCTTGCCACATCGGCTTGACTACAACGTCACAATAATATCATTTCGGTCAACATCCATCGAAGGGACTTTGCCAGCGTTTAGTTTGAAGCACAACAAACCCTTGCAGAGACTCATGCAGCCGTGAAGTAAGCGGCAAGCCGACATCGCACCATTGACGTGTAGTGCTGTCACAAGTCCCCACCTCCGCGAACATAAAGTAAGAGAAAATGCAAACCCATGCCGTTTCTGGACTGCGCCTACATGACCGCATGGCGATTCATCATGTCTTGCACAAGAACAAGCTCAAGCACTCATGGGACCACGGCACGCAATTCTCTTGTATAGACGTCGCACCCCTTTCTCTTGTACAAATGGACAAGGACATGGAGCGTGTGATTGATGATATCCTTGGACATCGATGCTGTGGAAAAAACGTTGGAATGTCTTGTCAAGTGGCACGGCTACGACGACGCGTGCAACAGCTTGGAGCCCTATGACAACCTATGAGACGTCGATAATCTAATCGACGGCTACTTGCATTGGCACCGGCCTATGTTGGTTAATGCGTTGAGGTGTCACGAGAAATTGGGGAGGGGGGAGGAGTGTTACATTATTTGCGAGTGGGTATCATTCTCATCACATTCGTAACCCATTGTGCGTCGACCTTTGGACTCATATGCTGTTCAGCAAAGGGCTTTTCGGCCAATTGCCCTAATCTTCGGTGTTCCGTTCACAAAGTTAACATCTTCGACCACTTTGATGAAAGGTTGACAGAAGTGCTGCAAACGACATTGATGTTTCAATATTGTTTGGTCAGCTTCTCGAGAGCGCTAGAATTTCATAATGACGTGCCTCGGTTTTCTTGAAGCCCTTTGACTTCTCAGTTGAGCTCCTCGGAGCAACCACTCACAACGCAACATCACACGCGTCGCTCCGATCGATCGATGAGGACCCGACATATGCGTCGTTGTCATTATTGCCATTGCACGCACGTGCTTAATTTACTTGACTTTTTTCAGCAAGGTGTACTTAATTCATGAAATTATTTGTTTTTTCGCAAGTCCCTGAATTGACTTCTGCTCCGCACATCATTTATGTGAACGATCCACGTTTCGTTTGGCATAACAATAGGAAGTCCGAAGCGACCCTCCCACCAGGCTATGACTAAGGGAAAAACAACACAAGAGTACATCGTCACCCTCCCCGCTAACCTCCAAGTTGCGTGCACTCCAGTCGGACTATTTTCAGGATACCCCAATTTCTGCCGCATCTCCGGGTTGCCCTCAATGTTGAACTCACTTCAAGGTGACCCTTATGTTTGAGCTGGTTTATTGGTTGGCCCTAAAGATGAGGACAAAGTGGGTGTGAATGGCTGCAAATTGGTGCAAGAGAACGATGATTGCAACTCGGCATTGTGGAGATGATTCTCTGGGAACACAAAACGGGGGCTTGTTTGGTTGAATCCCCATAATAGGTACAAACCAAAGATAGGTCTACGATAATGGGGGCAACAAAGAGGTGCGCCCGCCATTTTCTCCAAAATTGGAGAACAAGAAAGTATCCATATACCTCGCGTTTGGCGAGAAACATCGCCAACCCCCCCCCCCCTGATAGAATTTTGGCCACAGATCGCCCCGACTTCATTTTTGTGGTCACTATAAGCCCCGACTTCGATTATTTTGTCACAAGAAGCCACGTCACCTTCTGTGCGGTATATCGTGTCAGTACAAAGTACCCCACTACCCGGGGTATATTACGCCGGCACCATGTACCCCGTGTAGCCATGGCCCAAACCACTTACTGTTTTCTATGCGGAACGGTCGTTATGTCTTAATTTGCTACTCGTTTGCGACGACATAACATTTATAGACAGACATTTACACGCTGAGATATCCCACTAAAGTTGAAAGTGGACATCAATTAGATGATCACGAACGCTACGGGGTATGTCGGGTCGACCACCTGCAAAGCGGGGCTCCCTGTGTTCCACTTTTTTGAGACGGGGCTCCTTGTGCCTAAGATATTGAATCTGGGTTGGATGGTGCTCAAATGTTTGGTCGCGGGGTGGATAGCGCTGTTGTACGAAGTCGATAGGGTACCTCGTAACTTTGTCGGTCGATGAATGGATCAACAAGGCAGTGGAGGTAGAAACATGGGGTCTTTTCACATTATCGCGTAGCAACTCCGCTACGTGTCCGCACGCGTACAAGATCCAGGTGCGCGACGATGAATGGGTTACTACGAGGTGGCCAATCACACCGGAAGCTGAAGCAAGTCATCACAGCAAGGTAGGGTAAACTTCCTAACATGTTTTGGTGAACACAGTTTTTCCATGGTTTTCGCTTGTGCGGCGTTGGCGATAGTCCGTTTTGTCACCTTGTCGGTCACGCGAACGTGGGACCGTCCAACATGGACTCACTAGTTGCTAGAACTTCCTATAGCTCCGAAGCCGTAGTAAGTTCCTAGCAAGTCCGAGCCGCATCGCTCAAAGCCTAGCGAACTGCGAACACTCCATGTCAACTTCCGCCAGTGTAGCAACCCTGACGTGGCAGGGGAGTTTAGCACGGGTCAATGTGAAAAGACCCATCGAGCGATCAACTTTCGGGGTTGTGATCCGCACTTTGGGTTGCGAAAATTGTATTCATGTCACGTCGTCGGAATCGTCTTGGAAGGAGACATGATGTGAGACTTGTCCTTTGAGTACATCGGATGGAACCTGCTTGTTCGCGTATAGCCTTTTCAATCGCACCTTTGTTGTAACTAGTTTTTTTTCAGCTCGCCATCCGGCAGGTGCTAGACAAAGCAGAACGGAGTACACGAATGCAAGGTCTTGAACATTTCGCACAAAGTGGTTTTTTTCTGACGAATTGTGTTCGGAAGCCCATGTTGTATTTATTGATGTCTATCGCTTGCTATTAATGATTTACTTTTCGCCGATCCCAAAGAGCCCTTCTCACGCAAACATGTTTTCGGCACGATTTTGGTCCGGTTTCAGTTGTGGTTTCATAACAATGTGACCAGAGAAGTGGTTGTATTTGGACTAACATTTTTCAGATCAGAATGTTGAATTCATACTGATTCTGATCTTCAGCCCCGTTCACTTAAATGTTGAGTTTTTGCCTCAAAAATAGCTACTGCAATATACGCACAAGATTCATCCATGACGGATAAACATTAACAAAAGACAAACAGTTCCTTGTGATTCTGAGCTCAGTTGCATTCCGTCAACGAATTTTCCGCAGCATCGCGGTCGTTAAGGCGAGGTGCCTTGTCATTTCGGTGCATAGTTTCTCTTGTCCACGTGGTACATCGCCACACGAAGCTAACGGTAGCCTTACTTCCCGAATCCAAGCAAGGCTATCTTACGCGACGAGGGGTACTGTATCCGTCCAACACATGGAGAGACGGATGAGGAAGGTTCACGAGAGTTTGTGTATTTTGTGATTGAGGTCCTGTAATCTAATTGCTCACATCCACGGCCCTATACGAAACTTTGCTGATTGGCTGAGGCTGGCAACCTGCAGATAGTGGCTATTGGGTTGCTGAAGAAGTCACATCGTGCTTTCCTTGGGCGCGAACTGAGTTAGCGAAACTTTGACAATTGTAAAGAAACTACGCAAAAAAATCAATACCTGTTTTCACCTCTGTTGCTTGTCCCTCCCCTGCAGATCGCGGGCTCGCGGACGGGAAATGGTCTGTCGCGAGCGGGCATTAGAGGGTTAGCCGTCCAATCATGAGGGACTTCGCATGAACCCAGTTCGTTGGCATGAACTGTGTTGGCATGAAACCCTAAACTGAACAACCAAGACGAAACTTCGTCGGTGATCGAGTAAGCTCCCTTTTCATAGAAAGGAGGAGTTGAATGTCTCCCACAACCTGAAAATCCACGGAAACACATCGCAAACCTGCCCCCTAATCGATAGCTTGTGGGTAACTAGTTCGCATCCAGCCTCATCGGCCTACTCGGGGCTCGCGGCGGAGAATTTTTCTTCTCTGCATGTTTCCAGCCACAGCCTTCGTATGGGGAGTAAGTAGGAGTGTCACAAAACAGATTTGTGAACAGCCGTGATCATAAGAGAATCGAAGACCTAAGCTGTTAACACAAACCAGGAAGTTATCGGCGTGCGAGGCCGTCATTCGAGGCGTACACATGCTTCCGCAGGATTCGCGTACCGTCGCGGCCTCCGAACAAAACGGACCGTGGTGTGGAGTTACCCAGAAATATTCAATTGACCAATGCACAACGGCAACGTTGGTCGTACTAATTGGTTGTGTCCAATTCTCAGGTAGTACAAAGTCGTACCACTGTCTACACGACCCAACCTATGGCTAAACGATAAATTTATGCCGCGGACAACAGCAGAAGCGGGAAAGTCGGTCAAGTTTCTGGAGCTAGGTGCGGCAGTCATGGACAAACACGAAAGCATTATCGGAATGTGAAGATTATCTACAACCATGTCTTGGGCGTGAACCATGGTGCACGGGCATTCTCGACAAGACAATGCAAGACTCGAGGGAATGCCGTTGGCAAACGTGCTACGGCACAATTCCAGAATTGCACCTCACCGAGAACCGTTACCTAAAGTTGCTAACCAAATATGCGACAAGTTACTGGCGGTTAGGGAACTAGCAAACACTTGCCAGAAATGTAAATAGTATTGAATACGAGTTTTTCCAGCTGCAATCTCAGCGAATCACTCCATTGACGATTCACCCATCAATCAATTATTTATGCCCTTTGTGCGTCACATATCATTGGTCTCCATGTGCTTTTGTTTTTTGAAATACAAGTTCGCCACAATTTGATTGCATTTCTTACTGATGACATGTCCATGTGCAATGTTTGGTAAAATTCATCATCATTGATCTTTGCGCTACCCATCATACTCACATGTTGCCATTTGAATTTTGAAAATCTACACTCGAAGAATTCTACCTTGCCATTGAGGCATTATGGCACCTCAAGGATGATTGTCGCAATGCTTCCCACCTGTCTCCGTCATTGCAAGGTGTGAGAGGCGATAAGTGGCATAGAGGTGTCGTGTCATTCACTTCAAACCCACAATGGGTAACACCACCACATTTTTTTCTACCTAACAATTGCAACCCAAAAACTTCACCTACATTTACATCACTTCCTACTACAAATGAGAACACACCGATCATTCTGGCACAACAAATCCCGTGACTCACAACCACGATGAGTACACCACCCACACCTTCATAAGTGGTGATCATCAAGCTTACATTCATGGGAAATACCTTCCATGAACAACATATGCCATGCACTATGTCAACACCATTAGTGCACAACCCCGATACGAGAAAGCAATTTTGGGGCACACAACACATCATAGCATTCACCCCATCCGTTATCTTCCATGTATGTGCAATGACCTATAACACCTATTTTAACTCATAGCAACTCGACACCTCAATATGTAACTACGACCAATTCTCTACGTGCACCACGGTGCCTCCGCTTGCTCCAACATTATCATTGAAGGCTATCTTGCGTTACACTACGTCGACACCATGGAAGGTCCTGTCTGTGATTGTGAAGCCAAGTGCAACATCACTTATGCCATTGCAAAGTACATCTTTGTCAAGGTGAGGTGAATGCTTGAAATCTCCTTCCACTTGAGGCTACATGCTAGCAAACACATTTGGGACAATAGCTCCTGACGTCGTGCTCATGAAAGTGGCGCTCAACATGGCGAACGTCTAAAGTGTGGTCAATGGCGCAAGTAGCTCCATGTCACCATTGTAACAAGTTTAATCTCGTAATTGCAGGTTTAGGGAACATTTAAGTGTCATAAGTTGGCAAACACATCCTTTTTGCAAAGAAGGTTGGAAGCTAGTGATGCCTTGATGCGCCAAAGGATTGAGGGTGTGAACCTTAATTCATGGAAAATAGAGTTCACAAGGACAAGTGGGACGACATCTAGAAGATGAAAGTGGAAACATTTCAGATGGAAGGGATAAAACTATCATGGTATGGCTTTGCTACAAGCTCTTCCAAAGCGCGTAAGGCCAGGTAGAAAAAACATTATGAACAGAAAACCTCTTCGTCAATGATTATGACAAAAAATGGCTTCCATGAAGATGAAGACCCATAACAAGGGCCAAATCAGTTTGGTAGACAAAATAATGCATCATATTCCAAAGTTAAATTGCCTCATCAAGAAGAATTCACCCAAATTTCAGAATGGGACTTTCATTAAACTCTTTGTTGTGGAAAAGACCCTCAACACCAATGATGTTGTCATTGTGATGAATTTGGCCAAAGAGATCACTGTTTGTGAGCACCATGTCTATTTGTTTGAAACATTTTGATAGCATGTGACCAATAATGTATTGGATTGGCAAACACATGGTGTAATGCATCCCACTTCTCATGCCATATACGTTGGAATACAAAGTGTGTGATGGGGTATTGATTTGGAAAATGATGGTTGTACAAGTCAATTTGGTTGATGTTTGATCCCACATGATGATTTCTTGTGTGACATACTAGATGGAGATGCCACATGATGTGCAAGCGAGTAATAACTGGATCAGGAACATGGAAGTAAAACATTTTTCATTTCTCTTTTCATACATGGATCATGCAATAAGGAACACTTGTGAGTGCATGCTTCCATCATCACCCTACCCATCACAATTTTCAACACAAACTAGCATTATCTTAATCTTTCTTGTAACTCATCCTTGCTCCATGTGCAACCCTAGACGATCTTGGATCTGGATATGTTCATGCATTATAAGACAAGAAATGAATAATTATGCCTGAAAAGTAACATTAGTATACACTAAAATTCCGTGGATTTGTGAATTGCACATTCAACACTCCAAAACATCATTCACTCATAAAAGAATCACTTTCATTTTGTAGATTTGAAATCTCCATTTAATCTTACATGCGTTGTGCACCTTTGAAAAACTCTTTCGTCTTAGAGTAAGCGTTAACTACGCCCAGTGACACCTTTGACATGGCGTAGTCAGATCGATAACCAAAATTTTGTACGCAAAGTTACAACGTTTTTTTTCTGTAGATACTCGTGTGCGGCTTGACTAGGATTTCTGTACTACACCGGCGAAATTAAACTTTGGCATCTAGGTTGAAGGGGGGAAAGGATCCTACATCTTTGTGTGTTGCATGCACAATAGGTTTATGCATGCTTGCTGGCCAAGCTTGGTCAGTAGTAGCGTGGTGCAAGCAAGCAGTGTTGGGTACTTAGCCCGGATGAGTCAGATGGGGCTACACCTGACTAGACTACTAAGACTTCTTGCATCAACACATGGAAGTAGAGGACTTCAGAAAGGATCACATTGCATGAAGTGGTGCATGCACGACTTAGCATTGCATCAACAATCAAATGAACGACAAATTAGCTACACTAGCTACTACATGCACGACTCAGCAGGTGCTTGCAAAGTGAAGAGTGGGAACTGCTCTACATCACGAACAACATGCGCGACCTAGCTTTAGGGACCACGAGCAAGTTACTAGTCTTTTAGAAGCTTCCTTGAGGAGAAAGCAACGTGCCTTAAACCGAGAAGATTCCCTGAGGAGGAAGGTACCACCTTACAACAGGTAATTTCATCTGAGCAAAAAGCAGCTGGTGAAATTGCCAGGATCCTAGTATGAAATTAGACTAAACTTAGTAAGTCTAGTCACTCCAACAACTCCAACACAACTTCAGTAGCAACTTCATCAACCATGCCAGTTGCACCAATAATAGTCCTTCTTTGCCAGATGACGCCTCAGACAAAGGTTCTGTAGTCGCTCTCTCACCTGAAGACCCATGTCAGCCTGGCAACCTTGTACCAGCCTAGGTTGGTGCAAACCTCTGACTTCTTGAAGGCCTGACTACCTAAAAGAGGTGGCTACACTACGCCCAAGACTACACAGCAACCTTGTTATGGCTGCTTCTCTAGACGTTACTCATCGATGAGTCAGGAGGTATGTCTAGGCATTGTATGCAAAGTTTGTGTTTGACATTAGCTCAACCTTTGTGGTGCTGATTGAGGATGGAAGGAATTTTTTTAATTTCCCTTCTGTCAACCTAGTAAGCTCGGCAACAATCTTCTAACTTGGCTAGAAGGGTCCAAATTCCTCTGACAACCGAATTAGTCTGATAGTGGCTGCCAGCTTGGAGAGGAGGCTGCCTTGGCAACGTAGAGGCCATTTAACCTGAAAGTTAGGTGACCGTGCTTACACTATTGCAACAATAGCGTGGACAGCCAAGCAAGGTGTTCCGACCTTAGATGGGGCAAGTTGTGTCAAAACATTGAAGCTAGCTGTGTGTTGTGGCTGTTTTTGTGTACCATACTTGTACTTGATAGTCTTTTTAATAAAACTTTTGATGACAGTATTCCAATTCCAAACATTAGAGTACTGGGTTTGCTTGTTGGGCACACAAATCCTGGACAATAGGTTGATCCCTTTGTTGCATCAGAGCAAGCGGTGACATCGTCACTTTAGGCTCCAAAAACCCAAACATGTCCCATAGTATTGCATTTCAAAAACTAGTTTTACTCGTTCAAAACAAGTGTGGAAGATGCCATGCGCTACAAGATACGTGCCTTGTATAGGGCTCATTTTGCATGCAAGGATATCAATGAACATCCATGCTTCATGCACACATTCCTTGTACACCTTAGATAGAAATTTCAAAACACATCGATGCATTGTTGGAGGCCAAAATATTCTCAACAAGAATAATTAGGTTTGTTTCCCAACAAAAGGATAATGCCTTTGAAAGCTTATAATGAACGGCACATGTGTGCCGTTTATGGCGCCAATAGAACGTGAAAACCTACAAGAGAAGTCAATATAGTCATGCCTTGCTACAAGAATGCCACCATTGTGTCTTGGTTGATGTCAATATGACTATATGAACTGTTTAAGTAATGCGACCTATTGCATATAACTGTGTTTAGAGGTTGGATGCTTACATGCTATTTCACAGAATTAGTATAGGATACACCCTAATTCAATACAAAGATGAACTCTTTATTGACCAACCTTATAATGTAAATTTGTAATGCTTCGACTAATTTGAGAATGAATGCTTTACAAGAGTAATGGATCACTTCCATTATGGTGAAGTTTGATTGCGAGTGTTTGACTACAATCTCCAAGAGCCATGTTACAGAAAAATGCATAGTTGTCCACATGGGTTATCTCCAAACATTTGTCCAATGTTGTTTGCAAATGTCACAAAATTGACTCCACAAAATTGAAAATGATTCTATCACGTAACATGAATACATATGAAATCATAAATTTTCTTGCGAAAGAGTTCACTCTTAAAGAAGATGCTGAAATAAATGAATGATGTCTTTGTGTAAATGTTAACAAAAAAGGCATGATGCAAATCCCAAACGTACAAAACATTAATGTGTAATGTGATGATTAGGAAACCTCAACAGTGCTTATCAATGGTATTGAGCTGGATCTAAGAAGAAAATGAAGTGTCATTCATGCGCAAGAAAGAGAAAAACCAATCCAGGTAGGAACTAGCAATGAACCTAGGATGCATAGGTAGTCATAAGAAATCAACAAGGAGGTATACCATGTAGTTGGAACATATGAGGATTGACTATAGCAAAAGTGAAATGAAACCGAAAATTCCATGTTTTGACTGAAAGATATTGACACAAGGCCACCGTCTCATTTTTTAAGTCTATGCATAATGAAATCACTTCTTCTGAAGAATACATATTGAAATGTTCTCATATAATTTGATTTTTGGTTTTTAACATGGCCTTGGCAAAAACTACATCCCCTCGGGCTCCTTTATAGAAGTTTGTTCCTTGGTGATTATTTGATTTGCTTCTCTTGGGTCTGATTTGAACTTGGCGTGTTCGACATCCAAAGTTCCATCCAGTATCGGTTTGCCTCGGTCACATTATTTGGCCCTCGTTGTCTTCTTTACCTCACATCACGAGTTAATGGCCATCATTCTACGGTCAATGGGGGCCTTAAGAAACTAAAGCTTGATCAGGATCTTGTACTGATCCTTGTGCTTATTCGAAAAAGTAACTTTGATTTTATCCATGTTATCCACGTAATCATAGGCTGTTTAGGCAAATCCATCTCCCTAGTTCATAATTGGCACCTATCTACATTACAAATACAAATAGTGCACAAACTTGTTTTGTTTTCATGTCATGCTCAGGTTTGGTCGTTGTATGCATGTGCCCATGTGAGTCTACACCATGGAATGTGACAACACTCATTTCTTAATCACATTAGATTGCATTCCTTGTCAAACACGTCTGTCATGAACAGTTTACACTTGAAGCATTCAGTTGTCGAGGTGGCGAGCTATCATTTTTAAGGTGATATGCGAGCAAAGAGGGGATGCACTAGATATTTGGAAAAATGAATATTCTGTAAACAAGATAGGAATATCATGGGAGATAAGCTATGTTAATAATACTTGGCCAAAAAGGGAAATTTAACTATCAATTCATTCAATTAAAAAATGAAAAATTGCAAGGAAGAGTATGATAGCTTTCTATAAGTTTTGTTTCCTCTTCGCACCATGATAGAGAATAATGTTTGCGATCAACACATTCTCATGGAGGATTAAAGCTATGAGCAAATAGACCCATAAACGTTTCTTATGCTAGAAAAGGCCTCCAAGAGTGTAATACTATTCAAAAATCAAACAATTTCTTCATTCGTATTATAGTTTTTGGAAAGGTGTATCTTGTCAGTAGTGTATTCAATAGAAGTATGCGTTCTTTTAGTGTTGATTCCATGATGTCTTCTTTTTTTAAGATAAAATTCATGAAGTATCTGATATAATGATCTTAAATTGATTACTCGATAATTCAATAGTATCTCCTCTTACATTTTCTTCTACTTAGTGTAATACATTAGGAAAACGTAGATGCATTGAAAACAAGATGAAATCAAGACAATGTATCCTCTCTTTCAAGTACTGAGAAAATGGTCTGTTGAAAAGTAATGAAATGATTGGTGCATTCCCGATATTGTAGACAAACGACGCGTGGTTGCAGTCTCAAGCACTATGAGCTTGATGTTAATCAAGCAATACATGCACAAGTAGGAATGCGGAACCAAGAACATATGTGCAACGAATTGAATAACATTTGACGTGTTCTCTCACTAAGTTTTCATACAAAAATAAAAAATATAGATATAAACAAGGAAAGAGATTTATACATATACATAGATATATATTAATACATAGATATAGATATAGATATAGAAATAGGTATAGATATAGATATAGAAATTGATATAGATATAGATATAGATATAGATATAGATATAGATATAGATATAGATATAGATATAGATATAGATATAGATATAGATATAGATATAGATATAGATA
>SZWC01007611.1:95939-108377 GCA_023375785.1 Penium margaritaceum | reverse complement strand
AATCCACGACTGTCATTGCCACTGACACTCGTAGCGTTGTTCTTCGTGCCTCTGTTATGGATGACCTATATCGTGTCTCTTGAACTTCTGCTCCTTGCTCCCCTTCCCCTTCCGCTCATTTTTTTGTCACTGGTGTTCTGTCTCCTAAGCACCAGCGATTGCTTCATCGCCGCCTGTGTCATGTAGGCCCCGACACTGTGTCGAAGCTAATTCGGACAGAGCCCGCCCTCGGTCTTGACGCAACTTCTTCCGAGAAGTCACCCAAGACCAACTGTCACTTCTACGCTTAGGGTAAGATGCATCGTTGCACCTATCCTAACTCCCATTCTTGCGCACTTCGCCCTCTTGAGTTAGTCCATTCGGACCTTCTTGGTCCCCTTCCGGTCGAGTCTCTGTTCGATCGGGGTCGATACGTCCTGACCCTGATGAATTCACCCGGATGCGTTGGGTCTACAGCCTGCGCCAGAAGAGTGACGTCGCTCTTGTGATTCGCCTTTGGCTAGTGATGGCTGAGCGTCGGTCCTGCCACACGCTGTACACCTTCAGCTCGGATTGCGGTGGCTAGTTTCTAGGTGAGATGGACAGCTTCTTCACCGAGCACGGGATTTTTCACCAGGTCTCCGCTCCTGTTACTCCTCAGCAGAACGGTGTTTCTGAGCGCTAGAACCGCACCATGGAGGATGCGGTTTGCGCTATGCGTTCTGAGTGCAGTCTCTCGGAGTCCTTCGCTTTTGAAGGCTTTGCCTACATGACTTGGGTGTGGAACNTGGCTTCTGTGTTGTACACCGAGGACCGGCAGGGGTCCAAGGTCTCACCGCAAGGTCGATTGTGTGCCTTCGTCGGCATCTCCCCGCGGTCGAAGCCCTGGCGCTTTTGGGACCCTGCTCGTCATCGCATTGTTGAGTCACGCGAAGTACTCTTCTTTGAGTCCCTCACCTACCGTGATCTGACATCGATTACGTCGCTGTCCGTTACGCACATTCCTATGTGTGAGGTCTCTCGACGAATGGGGGATTCTGCGCCTGCAAGCACCTCTCGCCAGCCTGATGTGTCCGTTTGAGCTCCCTCCACCTCTCCGGCTCTTGATGACCAAGCGATCATCGCTATCAGCCCAGAGACCTCTCCAGTACCGCTGGCTTCTACCCCTGTCCCCTCGCACCCCACAGGTTCCCATGATCTTGTACCTTTGCGTACTCTTGTGACCGTACCTGTTCCCGCCGGCACTCCTGCCTCTGTTCGTGGCCCTATCTCACCTGCTCCTACTGTCACACCGAGTCCTGCGTCTCCCACACACGCATCTCCTTGCATGGCATCACCAGCTCCCTTGCCTCAACCCTCCCCAGCGATGATTGTGCCTTTTCTTGAGCCTGAGGTGTGCCCCTCGAGCCCAGGATACTCCCGTGAGCCTGGCGGTCATCTTCGACCATAGGTTTCTGGAGCTTAACAAGTGTCTTGTCCTTCACCTAGGCGCTCCACCCGCAGCATCGCAAGTTGTGATCCCGGCACAAAGGCCATAGGCCTGAGTGTCCACACTGAGCACACTAAGGTACATCTAGCGTGTCCCGTAGGGCATGATCTCATCACTCGCGAGTTTCATATCACTTGTGATGTGGCAGCCGATCTTGTGGTCATCAGACCTAGCACTGAGGCGTGTGCTCATGCCACGCAGAGCTCTCCCTCTTTGGTGCCTGACTCGGGCACACTGAGGGAAGCTCTCTCATCGCAGGATGCTGACGCTTGGCGTGCTGCCTGCGAGGATGAGCTTCGCACCATCCGAGAGCACGAAGTTTACGAGCTAGTCGACCTTCCACCTAAGAGGAAGGTTATTCATGTCAAGTGGGTCTTTCGCAAGAAAGTGAAGCCGGATGGCTCACTAGAACGCCACAAGGCTCTCTTAGTCGTCAAGGGGTACTCTCAGATTGAGGGCATCGATTACACTGACACCTTTGTCCCTGTCGACCGCATGACCTTAGCTCGAGCTCTGTTCGGTGTAGTGACTCAGCATGACTGGGAACTGCACCAGATGGATGTGAACAATGCGTTCCTCCATGGCTCTCTGGATGAGGAGATTTACGTGACTCAGCCACTTTGCTTTGAGGACGGCGACAAGGTCTGGCGCTAGTGCAATTCCTTGTACGGCCTCAAGCAGTCTCCTCGGTGTTGGAACCAGGAGATCACTGGCACCCTGTCTCGTACGCGATATGTACAGAGCGAGGCAGATCCCTCTCTCTTCATCCGACGGATGCCTGAGCGGTTCACCGCCATCCTGGTCTATGTCGACGACCTTCTCATAACGTCTCCTTCACTGGAGGTCGTGAAGGAGGCCAAGGTTGTCCTCCAGACTGCCTATAGGATGAAGGACCTTGGTCCTGCAGTGGTGTTTCTAAGCATGGAGATCGTGCGAGACCGTAGACGTCGTACTCTACTACTGCACCAGGCCCGATACGCACGTGTTGTGGAGGAGCGCTTCAGGGACCTCCTCGGCGTAGTGCCCATGGCTTCCACACCTGACAGGCAAGATGCTCTGAAGGTGGACGATCCCACAAAACTGGGGGAGACAGTGGATGTGACCTTGTACCTCTGTCTCATTGGATCTCTGATGTACCTCGCCACTACCACACCTCCTGATATCACATTTTCCGTCAACCTTCTTGTGCAGTTTTTGCACGCTCCACGCGCTAGAGCCTTTTAAGCGACTGTGCGAGTGGTGCAGTACGTCATCTCCATACCGTACCTCGGACTCTGCTTTCGCCGGCAGTGTTTGGTGGTCCTTGACGGCTACACCGACAGCGACTGGGCCTGGAGCCCAGATGGACGCAGTCGCTTCGGTTACGTGTTCCTACTCGGTGGTACCATTCTATCCTGGCGCAGCGGGAAGCAAGGCTGCATTGCACGTAGCTCATCGGAGGTAGAGTATGTTGCTCTGGGTGTAGGGGTTGCGGCGTTATGGCAGCAGCGCCTGCTCCTTGAGCTGGGTCAGTCAGTACCCGCCATTGTGCTTCGTTACGACAAGCAGAGTGATCTTGCCATTGCGGAGAACTCTGGTGTCTTTCATGCTTGCACAAAGCACATTGCGGTTGAGCATTAGTTTGTGCGCGATCTGGTGGAGCGACACGTGATCTCTTTCATTTGGGTTCGCCCTCGCATGCAGCGTGTTGACTTCATGACAAAGACACTAACACGCGAAAAGTTCGTGGTGGCCATTCGTTCTGTTGGACTTCGCCCCTTGCCAGAGAGTGGTTGAGTGTGGGATGTGTCTGTGTCCGTGTCACATCTATGGTTGCACTTGTTGGTGCGCTCGTCTTAGTGCTACACGTGTATGGACATGCCTGCAGTTACTAGGAACCTTCCTAGGACTAGCATGTGAGAGCATGCATTAACGGGCAAGGTGTTGTCGACGCCATGGATCCGGGAACACTTGCCTTCATTAGCTCAATTGAACCAAGACAGAAGAGTGAGAGGAGCGAGAGAGACTTAGTGACCGGTGAGTGTGCACTCGCCACGGGCATCACGCCCAGGCGAATGCACACCGCCACCCGGGGGTCGAGCCCGACCGCTCAGCATAAAACTCACCACTGCACGGGTAAAACCCGGCAAGGTGGCCCCCAAGGATCAGCACCCGGGTAATGCAACTCCACACAAGACACTCAAGGCAAGCAAGATACAGGGCATGACAGTTAGAGAGTACGGGCCCTAGCATCTATCCCACGTGTAATAAGGGTCAGGTCACGGCCATGAAAGTGTCAGACGACACTCCTGGAAGAAGCACGCCCGAGATGTCAGCCATGGTAGAATAGCTTGGCGTCTCTCCAGGTGAGGCCATGTCAATCAATCTGTACAAGTGTGTGCATGGAGGTGGAGACAAGGGGAAGAGATGTGTGAGTGACCNTTAGTGACCGGTGAGTGTGCACTCGCCACGGGCATCACGCCCAGGCGAATGCACACCGCCACCCGGGGGTCGAGCCCGACCGCTCAGCATAAAACTGAGCGGCGGCTACTCACCACTGCACGGGTAAAACCCGGCAAGGTGGCCCCCAAGGATCAGCACCCGGGTAATGCAGCTCCACACAAGACACTCAAGGCAAGCAAGATACAGGGCACGGCAGTTAGAGAGTACGGGCCCTAGCATCTATCCCACGTGTAATAAGGGTCAGGTCACGGCCATGAAAGTGTCAGACGACACTCCTGGAAGAAGCACGCCCGAGATGTCAGCCATGGTAGAATAGCTTGGCGTCTCTCCAGGTGAGGCCATGTCAATCAATCTGTACAAGTGTGTGCATGGAGGTGGAGACAAGGGGAAGAGATGTGTGAGTGACCAACGAACTTCAACACTCCCCCATGACCCGCAGGCAATCACCCCCGCACACATACAAGCTCATAAGAACAGAGGAATGGGGAGACACATTCAACCAGGGTTATGAGGACAGATGAGACCAACAGCGTGAGCAGCACTTTTGAAGACGGTACGACTGAGAGCCTTGGTAAGAGAGTCTGCTCTTTGAGACCGTGTGTCCACCCACGCAACTCGGACAATGCCAGCAGCGATGCACTCACGAACAAAATGATGCTCCACATTAATGTGCTTGGTGCGTGAGTGATGCATGCCACTGTTTTTAGCAATGGCCTTGGTGCTTTGATTATCACAACGCAGAGTGATGCAACGAATGGGGACACGCAAGTGTTGGAGAAGACGACACAGCCAGGCGGCCTCACATGTGCCTGTCTAAGTGCCACGTACTCAGCCTCAGCAGTGCTAAGAGCGACGCAGCCCTGTTTGCCACTTTTCCATGAGACCGCTGTTCCACCAACCATGAAGATGTAACCTGTGCGGCTGCGTGCATCAGAGTCATGTGCCCAGTCACTGTCAGTGAAGCCGTCGACCACAAGAGAGGGTTGTGCTCGAAAGAAGAGACCGACACGTGGTGTGGAGAGAGCATAGCGCACAACTTGCAAAGCAGTTTCCAGGTGCCGCTCTCGTGGACACTAAGAGAACTGAGACAGGAAGTTGACGGCAAAATCCACATCGGCCCGGGTGGTGGTAGCAAGGTACATCAGCGACCCTATGACTCTCAGATAGTCAGTGACGTCAACTTTCTCCCCCAGTGTGGATGGATCCTGGGACTTCAGTAGTGACTGCTCAGCAGGATTCATGGGTGTAGAGGCGGAGGGTGCTGTAGTGAGGAGAGCATGGAAGCGCTCCCCCAGGCTGCGGAAATGCGCAGTCTGGTGCACGTGCAGAGTACGGCGTGCTCGGTCTCGCTCGAGCTCCATGCCCAAGAAGACTCGAGCCGGTCCCAAGTCTTTCATCTTGTAGGCTGCTTGGAGGAGGGACATAGCCGCGGAGACTGCGGACATGTTGGGAGATGCAATGAGGAGATCGTCAACATACACGAGAATGGTCACCAACAGCTGTGAAGGGGGACTGAGAAACAGGGCAGGGTCCACTGGACTTCTTCTAAAGCCACCCTTTTCCAGAGTTGCTGTGATCTCTTGATTCCAGCAGCGGGGTGACTGCTTGAGCCCATAGAGNCTGAGAAACCTGGTGGCTGGACCATGTAGACCTCCTCATCCAATTTGCCGTGCAAAAAGGCATTATTGACATACATCTGCTCCAACTCCCAGTCGTGCTGAGCGACTAGACTGAGCAGTGCCCTGGCAGTGGTGTATCGGCCTACTGGCGCAAATGTCTCGTCAAAGTCCACTCAAGGAATCTGAGAGAACCCCTTCACAGTGAGTCGTGCTTTGTACCTTTCCACCGTGTTGTCTGGGCGAAGTTTGCGATGGTACACCCACTTAGCCGCAACGAGCTTGCGGCCTGGGGGTAGATCCACCAACTCGTACACATTGTGCTCTGACAATGCGTCGAGTTCAGCCTTCATGGCCTGCTCCCATAGAGAGGAGTCTGTGGCTGCACGCGCTGCCTCTACTGTAAAAGGTTCCGATGGAAGAGTAGAGAGACAAGCTGTGGCAAAGCAGGAGGCAACATACCCAGCAACTGATGATGAGAGGGCAGAGTGAAACTCCTGCTCAATCAGGGAGTAGCCGAGGGCGGTGCTGGGGTTGACGACAGAAGCTGCAACAGACATACCAGAGTTTATCAGACCGAGAGCACGGAGGCCCGGGTCACCAGAGACGACCGGATGGGATTGAGAAGGGAGAGCACGAAGACGACCTCCGCGTGTGTAGGGTGACACGGGTGGAACAGACTTCGTGGAGACAGACGGAACCGGGACAGGGGAGGTGTCATGTGCAGTGTCGATGGGAGAAGCTGGTTGCACAGCAGCAGGTGGAGAGACAGGTGCAGAAGGAGTGTGTGTCGAGATCGCTGGAGAGGCGGCGTCAGGAGAAGGGGAGTGTGAAAGAGGAGGAGAAGAGCTGAGCAGCGCAGAGGCAGCGGGAGAGACGGGTGGTACAGCATGGGAGACAGGCTGCACACCGGAAGAGGGAGAGGACGCGACGGGAGGAGATGGAGAGGGGGCCGGGGGACGCGCAGAGGGAAGAGTAGAAAACTCAGAAGGAGAGGACAGACCACCCCCAGCCCGACCAAGCAGAGGAGAAGGCCCAGAGAAACGAGAGACGTCGCATTCGAACAAGTGTTCAAAGAACAGGGCATCCCGAGACTCGATGACGCGGCTGCGGGAGGGGTCCCAGAACCGCCATGCTTTTGAGAAGGGAGAGACCCCGAGGAAGATACAGAGACGACCATGGGGGGAGAGTTTGCCATCGCGGTGGTCGGCTGGAAGCCAAACAGAGGCAAGGCAGCCCCAGACACGCGCAAGGCGCAAGTCAGCACGACGACCTGTCCAGCGTTCGAAAGGAGTGACAGTGTGAGGGAGAGGACCATGAGGGATCCTGTTGCACACCCACGTCATATAGGACATGGCTTCAAAAGCGAACAACGGAGATTGACCGGATGCAGCAAGAACAGAGCGTACACCGTCAGCAAGCGTCCGGTTCCAACGCTCAGACACACCGTTTTGTTGCGGGTTGTAGGGAGCTGTACACTCAAGGCGAACCCCACAAGATTCAAGAAAGCGAGAAGGGGGGCCAAGAAACTCACCGCCACGGTCACTGCAAAATACTTGTAGAGGACGGAGACAGGCACGTTCTGCCTGAGGAATCCAGTCCTCAATAACATCAGTGACATCACTTTTGTGGGGGGGGGCAAAGACCCAGTGGTAGCATGAAAATTCATCAGTGAGACAAAGAACATAGCGACCCAGACCGCCCAGGAATGTGTGAGGAAGAGGACCCATCACGTCAGCGTGAACAAGATCAAGAGGGTGAGAGGTAGTGGACTCAGAGGAGGTGAACGGAGACCGGTGCATTTTACCAGAGGCACAGTCAAGACAATCGGTGGAACATGGGGGCGCAAAGGTGGCGGGATCAAGTCCGACAGCAGGCTGGAGGCGTAGGAGTCGTTGGATGGCAGCAGTGTGAAGATGACACAGTCGGCGATGCAAGAGCACAATGTGAGCAGGAGACAGGGATAGTGCCACATGAACGAAGGCAGACGCAGCGGAAGATGAGGGAAGGGGGAGAGTGGCACACGAAAAAGTCTGTCACAGCGTATGCCGCGGAGAACAACATGCCCAGATGAGCGCAAAGAGATGGAGGCAATGCCATGACTGGACGAGAAGTCCATGCCCTGATCATCGAGGGTGGTGACAGAGAGCAGACTGACCTCCAGGTCGGGNGAGGGGGCGCCAAGGCGTGTGGGAAACGTATGAGACTGCCAATCCTCAATCCAATCACGAACATCAGGCATGTCCCCTTGCACCCGACCAGATGCTTCACCCCGGAGAGTGGCATTAGACTCACAGACAGACACACAACACTGTTCACTCACACTCTCACCTCCCTGAGAACGAAGGTGGAGAAGCTCAATGAGGCGGCGCTCAAGGGCGCGCTCCTCGTCACGACGGTCCGAGGAGCGGTCAGAGGACCGGTCGGACGAGCGATCAGATGACGGCCCGTCATCCCGCGTCCAAGGCGGTGCTGAGTAGTGCGAGGAGGGCGGTCCATGGTAAGGGGGTCCTCCAGGGGGCGGAATCCAGCCCCAAGTGCTGGGAGGTGAAGGAGATGGCTGGAGTGGTGCGGATGTGGTGGAGAGGACGGAGGCTGAGGTGGAAGAGGAAGGGGAGGCCACGGTCGCTGCTGCTACGGCTGTAGAGGGTGTGATGCCAGTGCGGGCCTAATGAGCTCGCATGGATGACGCCAGACGGACATCATCACGTGGGGCTGGGCACTTGGGCGCAGAGTGGCCAGCAGCACCGTAGTTCCAGCAGGTGATTTCAGAGCCAATGGGGGCACCAGAGGAGTTGCCCTTGTCCTTGCGTCCACCCCCATGCCCCTTTCCCCCACCTCGGCCCCCGCTGTGGTGTGAGCCACCGCCCCCACCACGGGCGGCCGCTTGAGTCACATGAGAGGCTAGAGAGGAGTTGGAGGACGAGAGAGTAGAGGCAGCTGCAAGGGAGGAAGAGGAGGTGGTCATGGCAGCGAGGGCAGCGCGATGCATGCGCTTGTTCTGGAGACTGTTCCACCAGTCTATGAGACGGGAGGCGGTAAAGTCATAGAGAGGTCCAATCCCTGGGGGAGTGCCCGCAGGGAGGGGTGAGGAGGCAAGACGCTCAAGTTCTGTCTGTAGGAAATGTAGGTAGAGATCTGAGAGTTCAGGGATCAGTCCGGCAACAATGGACAAGCAGGCAGATAGGGGACCAGGCGCAGCCTTGCCAAGGTCATGCAACAGACGCAGACTTCGCGCCCAATACTCGTCGGCAGTTTCATCAGCGCGCATCTACAGGGTGTTAAATTGAACGGTGAGGGCACTCTAGGCAGCATGCCCAGTGTCCGTCTTGCGGCGACGGATGAGAGCGTATGCACCGACAGGGTCTGCTAGAGTGCCGCGGATGGGGTCTGCATTGTACGTACCGATGTCGTCAAGCAGGCTTTCTGGACTAGCGGTGATGAGGGCACAAACGGCGCGGGCTGCTTCTACTGGTTGTGGCACGAACGGTGCCTTTGCGGGTGAGTAGTATTCCCAGAGCTGTTCTCCTTGGGCCCACGCACTGAAGCGCGTCTCCCAGGAGGTGAAGGTCAGTTTGGATGTGAACTGTGGTGGTGGAGTTTCAAAGTCCCTTTGCCGTGTGGCTAGGAGTGCCCGAGCTAAGGTAACTGTTGAGAGAGCGGGAGAGGAGGAGTTGGGAACAGCACCACTGGGTGGTACAGAGGAGTCAGCAGACACAGTGTCATCAGAAGGAAGAACAGCTGCAAGAGCTGGAACGGTCCGCAAGCGGTCTATGACTAGGGTCGCCACTGTGGTAGCTAATTCGTGCTGTGCCTCACTATTCCTAAACAGCTCATCTTCTGCCTTGCGGCGTGTCGCCTGTGCTTCGCTAGGGGCGACTTGAAGAGCCTCTATGGTTTCCTCTGGTCCTGGCATGCTTGGAGAATGTGGGAGAAGGAAAGAGAAGGAGGTAGCGACTGGGTGCAATGCAGAGTGCGTGGGGTGAGGAGGCGCTCACCGCTGTAGTGCCGAGGCAGTAGGGTGAAGAGGGCTGCCACCACTGCTGCAGCTGAAGAAGAGAGGACGGCCACCAACCCCGCAACTGCCACAGTGAGGCAAAGTAGCCCAGTAACTGTAGCCCCAGCCACGGCTGCAGATGCTGACGCAACGAGAACGACCGTGGTGACGTGCGGTGTCAGCTCCGGCTGAACACCAGTCGGGGTCAGGACTGCCAATGCAGTGGACGCACAAATGGAGGCGACGGCGGCCGTGGTGGAGTCTGCAGCAGATGAGGCGGCAGTGGCAACAGCTGCTGCTGCTGCTGTGATCTGGGTGGCGATGTTGGCTGCTGTAGTGACAAGCAGTGTGAGAGAAGTTGCCGTGTGAGCGTAGGCTTCGGCAGCACGGCCGATAGCAGTCTGAGTGGGAGCCCTGCAAGCGCGAGCAGTCACTGCAAAGGTTGCTGCTGTACCTGCGGATGCGTCTAGGATTGCACCTGCCAAGCCAACGGAGTCGGTGTGAACCGGGAGAACCGGGATCACACCTGGGACCTCCGGGGGAGATGATGGTCCAGCAGTTGCTGCTGTGGTAGGTGCCGGTGCAGATGTGGTGTTAGAGGCCGATGCCGGGCTGGAAGACTGTGTGCTTGTGGGACGTTGCATGGTTGGAGGAAGAGGTGGAGATGGTGGAAGATCGTCAGGTGTGTACACCTGACGATTAACTTCCTCCTCATGTGTAGCATCTTCCCGCTCGTCCAGTGCAGCCAATTCGTCTCGCCAGTAATCAGCGTCTAGCATGCGGAACCACAGGGGAGTGTCTGTGTCCGGAGGAGGGGAAGAGTGATAGATCTCCGACCCGTCGTCGGCGTGGCGTGCTGCTATTTGGGGTGAGTGGAGCTCCTCATCGGGAGGCCCATCCAGAGGTGGAGAATCCAATGTGGCGGCTCAGGAAGAAGCTGAGGATAGTCGGGGCACGAAAATGGATGCGGTTTCAACAGAGGTGGCACCGGGTGACTGTCCGCCAATGCGCGACTATGAGAGATGGGAGCAGTCGCAGATTGCAGAGCATAGCAGAGGACAGCTGTGCGAGCTAAGGCACACCGAGAGAGTGCGCTGAGCTGGGTGTGACCGCGAGCAGCCTCGATACCTCCCTGCTGAGACGGCTCGAAGAGTGGGTGCTGAGAGAGTGGTCGTACAAGGTCTTGTGCGGCCTGCTATAGGCAAGTCAGCAGGCGGCACTGAGAGCCTGCTAGATGCTGCTGCTCGGTGCCGGGGTACGGTGACGAGAGTCCCACACCATGGTGGTGTTGGGTGGCCAAGAGTGCCACGGGTGCGAAAGATGCACCGGGATGTTTCCCGAGGATCGATGAGCTGTGGAGAAGAGTCACACTTGCTCTGATACCAGTAGTTACTAGGAACCTTCCTAGGACTAGCATGTGAGAGCATGCATTAAAGGGCAAGGTGTTGTTGACGCCATGGATGCGGGAACACTTGCCTTCATTAGCTCAATTGAACCAAGACAGAAGAGTGAGAGGAGCGAGAGAGACTTAGTGACCGGTGAGTGTGCACTCGCCACGGGCATCACGCCCAGGCGAATGCACACCGCCACCCGGGGGTCGAGCCCGACCGCTCAGCATAAAACTCACCACTGCACGGGTAAAACTCGGCAAGGTGGCCCCCAAGGATCAGCACCCGGGTAATGCAGCTCCACACAAGACACTCAAGGCAAGCANTCACGCCCAGGCGAATGCACACCGCCACCCGGGGGTCGAGCCCGACCGCTCAGCATAAAACTGAGCGGCGGCTACTCACCACTGCACGGGTAAAACCCGGCAAGGTGGCCCCCAAGGATCAGCACCCAGGTAATGCAGCTCCACACAAGACACTCAAGGCAAGCAAGATACAGGGCACGGCAGTTAGAGAGTACGGGCCCTAGCATCTATCCCACGTGTAATAAGGGTCAGGTCACGGCCATGAAAGTGTCAGACGACACTCCTGGAAGAAGCACGCCCGAGATGTCAGCCATGGTAGAATAGCTTGGCGTCTCTCCAGGTGAGGCCATGTCAATCAATCTGTACAAGTGTGTGCATGGAGGTGGAGACAAGGGGAACAGATGTGTGAGTGACCAACGAACTTCAACAATGCCTACCATTGGGTCTGTTGTTGTGTGTGTCGGACATAGCTTATGGTTACGCCTTGGCTCATGTCCATTCACGTCCAGATCCCTGAGACTGGCGACGATGGCAGACGACCGGCTACCTGCGGCAAGGAGCGCCCAGAAGACTCTTGTGCAGTGGTGAGTTTTATGCTGAGCGGTCGGGCTCGACCCCCGGGTGCTATGGGACAGCACATAGGCGTGCAGCCTATCAAGACGTAGATCTCGTCGATGCGGCCGTTCTGGTTCAAACGGCTCGTCGTTCTGCCGTGTCTGTAGGGAGTTATGGGCAAAACTGTGTTTTTGCCACTGGTTTGTCCTACAAGAAAATAGTGTCGTTGTGCGCCGCATGTGTGTGCATCCACTAGGTCCATGATACTATTTAGGTTGTCCAGGCCTCAATTTTCATTCCTCTGTGCACAATTCAACATTTGTAGCTTCTGACACTTGTGTTTGTGTCCCTAGCCAACCCCTTGCTATTCTCACCTCCACCTGTGTGTGCTAGTGAGTTAGCTGGCCGGCTTGTACTGCCACGCCAGCGACAGCGGTGCTAGGAAGCTGTCTTTCAGGGTCATGGGGGAGTGTTCTGATTTGTGACGTTCCTATCGACCTGTACATTTTACATTGACCACTCGGCCGTGTCCATACTCGTCCACATCCCTGATGCGGACCCTGGTGGTACCGGTGTGTCATCTGGTGGCGGACTACTAGCTTGGAGCTGACCGACGACCGTTCCAGAGCTCTGGACGCTACCCGGAACCTCCTGCAGTTTTTCTACA
>SZWC01007611.1:63988-83108 GCA_023375785.1 Penium margaritaceum | reverse complement strand
GACGATGAGTCGTGAGTGGGAAGGAACGACGTACATCACGGAGGTGAGACTCATGAATCCAGTCAGTGCAGTCAGGCCCATCATCATCACATGCGGACTATGCTCCCCCACACGTGTCATCACAAGTCACGAGGACGGACGAACAAGCAGTCTGTGCCCCACTCGACAATGACAACACACTCGCACCTCCCTGAAAGCAAAGCGCCAGAAGATGACGAAGCTCGGCGATGGTGCGGTCACGTGGGTCTGGATCACTGCTGCTCGCCGGTGAGGATGCAGGAACAGCTGCAGTCGTAGTCGCCGCGCGTCCAGAGGAGTGTGCGGTCGACGTGCCGGACGCGGTGCGAGCAGCATGGGCAGCCTGAAGTCCGCGAGTGATGCGCTCCCAGTCGAGCGGCTGCTTGCACTCGGTATAGCAATGGGCACCTCCACAGTTGTAGTAGTGCACGGAACGGCCACTGCTACCACTGGATGACGACTGCTGCTGACCCGATCCACGCTTCCTATTCTTCTTCTTCCCCTGGGCAGCTACTGCAATGCCCTGCGTCTGCGTGGGTGTAGACGGGGTCGAAGAGGAGGAGGAAGATGAGGTCGTGATGGAGGAAGGTGAGGGTGACTGCAGGAGGGAAGATGGTCATGAGGCGAGGACTTCCTGCAGCGAGGGAAGTCTCTTGATGTGCTACTGCTGCCTCGCGGGCCGACGTCACCTGGAGGAAAAGCTGATGGGCCCACGGGAGCAGCTGCAGGGTGGCTGAGAAAGGCTCGAGAGCAGCGTCGCTGTACCGTGTGAATATGTCGGTGTACTCCAGGCGAACTCCGAGCATGATCGTCCGAAGCGCCCACAGCTGTGTGCCCCCTGAGGTCCCCAGGCGCGTGTAGATACGCATGGCGCGTCGCCAGTAATCCGCTGCAGGCTCCGCTGGTCCCTGACAGAGAGAGTGGAAAGCGCGAATGTGTGATGCACGCGTGGCGTGCGTCTCTGCGGCCAGTAGGGACAACGCCAGATCCCAGCCTCCACGAGGATCAGCTCCGGTGCCTGTGCCAACCTCGCCGAGGAAGGGGCGGAAGTCAACGACAGTCTCGCGTGGCATGGCGTAGAGAAGCCCTCGCATGGCCCGGGCTGCTGTCAGCACCTGTGCTGGATCTGTAGACTGGTATGGGCTGTGGTAGTAAAGCCACACTCCCTCGGAAGTGGCCCACACCTGGAACAGGATCTCCTAGCAGTCAAATCCATTTTCGCTGATGTACTGTGGAGGTGGTGCCTCAAAGTCCTTTGGCTGCCGCTCCGTGGGGAGAGCAGCCGCAGGCTGAGGAGGGCGAGTGACGGGAAAAACTCCTGGAAGGGGGTGATCACTGGGGAAGTCAGGTGACGATCGTATCGGGGACACGGGTGGAGGTCGGATACCCGTCTGCAGCTGACGGAGGCGCTCCTGTAGAAGACGAATCTCCCGCTCCTGGGAGTCATCCTCAAAGCCTGGCATGAATGGCTCGTCATCAAGGAGGTCCGCAGGTGGTGGGGAGACCACACCAGGAGGTGAAGCAGGCGGGGCACCTGTCACGGGGACCTGAGCCGAGTGCTGGGTGGAGGCCGCAACGCCGGCAGCTCCCTCAGAAATCTGCGGAGGAGCCGTGGACTGAGCGCGCAGGAGCTCAGTCAGTGTGCGGATAGCGTCAGTCTGCTCTCGCTGCAGACGACGCATCTCCTCCTGCTGGCTGCGAAGGTCCTCAATGGCCTGCGAGCGAGGGCTCAATACCCCTGAAGAAGAGGAGGAGGGATCACCTGGTCCCTTGTCCTTGTCGTCGGGCGAACTCATGTCGCCGCTCACTATGGGACGACAAGTCAAGTTTGCCGGATTTCAAAACCGTCTGCGTTTCTCGGGGATTTGAAACGCTGGCAACTTTTGCATTTTCGGTTGAAAATTTGGCTAAGTGTAATGCTGACGTCAGCAAGTGGTTGCTGACGTCAGAACGACCTGATGACGGCAGCAACCACAATGCTGACGTCAGCTCGTCCCCTCCTTTTTTTTTTCTTGTCACGGTTCTGTCGCTGCGCGGTGGCGCGCGGCACCTCCGCGGAAGCTGCGCAGCAGCTTCTGCCCAGCTGCTGCTGCAGCTGTGCTGTCAGCTGCAGCAGCAGCTGCGTAGCTGCGTGTGCAGCGGTGGCAGCGGCGGCTGCGCTGCTGCTGCTGCTGCTGCTGCTGCTGCTGCGCGCGGCGGCTGCTGTTGCGCGCGGCGCTGCTGCTGCGCGCTGTAGCTGCTGCTGTTGCCGCCGCCGCGCGCTGTTGCTGGCTGCCGCCGCCGCGTGCTGCTGCTGCTGCTGCTGCTGCCACTGCTGCGCTGCTGCTGCCGCCGCGAATGCCGCTGCTNGGGTGGAGGTCGGATACCCGTCTGCAGCTGACGGAGGCGCTCCTGTAGAAGACGAATCTCCCGCTCCTGGGAGTCATCCTCAAAGCCTGGCATGAATGGCTCGTCATCAAGGAGGTCCGCAGGTGGTGGGGAGACCACACCAGGAGGTGAAGCAGGCGGGGCACCTGTCACGGGTACCTGAGCCGAGTGCTGGGTGGAGGCCGCAACGCCGGCAGCTCCCTCAGAAATCCGTGGAGGAGCTGTGGACTGAGCGCGCAGGAGCTCAGTCAGTGTGCGGATAGCGTCAGTCTGCTCTCGCTGCAGACGGCGCATCTCCTCCTGCTCGCTGCGCAGGTCCTCAATAGCCTACGAGCGAGGGCTCAATACCCCTGAAGAAGAGGAGGAGGGATCACCTGGTCCCTTGTCCTTGTCGTCGGGCGAACTCATGTCGCCGCTCACTATGGGACGACAGGTCAAGTTTGCCGGATTTCAAAACCGTCTGCGTTTCTCGGCGAGTTGAAACGCTGGCAACTTTTGACCTTTTCGGTTGAAAATTTTGGCTAAGTGTAATGCTGACGTCAGCAAGTGGTTGCTGACGTCAGCACGACCTGATGACNGAATGCCGCTGCTGCTGCTGTGCCGCTGCCGCTGCTGCGCTGCTGCTGCCGACGCCGCTGCTGCGTTGCTGCTGCCGCCGCTGCTGCCACGCTGCTGTGGCGGCCGCTGCTGCTGCGCTGCTGCTGTGCGGCTGCTGCCGCCGCCTCTGCTGCTGCTGCTGTGGGGGAAGTGGCGGCTGCACGCACCGCAGCCGCCACACACCTCTGCGTAGCGGTACGCGCTGCTGCTGCTGCCTCAGCAGCTGCGATCTCACGTGGTGGGTGGAGTGCGCGGACGGCGAACGGCCGTCTCCAACGGGTCCCAGAAGATCTGCTGCAACGGTGACTCTCATTGCTGCTGCTCTGCTGCGTCTCTGCTGCGCAGCTCAGTGAGAACTGTCTCACTGCTCTGATACCATGAGAAAGTGCGTAGAAGCTTCCTAGCAACACAGCCGCTGACCGGGCATCATTGCCTAGTCAGACGGTGACGACAGTCACAGGTCGTACACACAACGGCAAGGGTTTGGCTAGGAGACACAAGTCAAAGTGTCAGAATGCTTCAATACAGCATATGTAGAGAGAAATGACAACTGACAGGTCCAGGGTATAAATACCTGCCGCGGCGCACGGCGGGTGTCGCACGCGGCAGTCCAAGAGCTGTCCTAAAACCGGCCCAAAACCACTTTTTTGGCCGTAACTCTGCGCACACATGTCAGAATCCTACGTCGTCTGAACCTAGACGTGCAGAATCAAAAGACGCACGCAACGACTGGTCACATGCATGCATCCATCGACTGACAGCGAGTATATAATGCAAAAACATGCAAATGGGCCTCATGCCCAGTCCGCCGAAAGGCGCCTGCAAGACGTAGAAGGCACAGCAAGGAGTCCCGGTGACATCTGGGGCTCTGGAACAGTGGTCGGTCAGCTCCAGACGGGTAGTCCGCCGCCTGTCGTCNGCCGCCTGCCTCAGGGATCTGCACGAGTATGGACACGGCCGAGTGGTCACAGTAAACTGTACAGGAACGGCACAAAGCACAACACTCGTGACTCGTTCTTTGCAACTCACACTCGCATGGAACTACACACATGGTGCTCAACCTATCTTGGTTCCCACCCCATTGCTCCATTCTCTCCTCACACCATAGCTTACCATCCACTGGTATCAGAGCAGTGTGAGGAGCTAACGCATCACGCGCGACATCGCGCGCGAGATCCTGTTGGCGCGCGACACTTCGCCGTCGCAACCATCGTTTCTGCCACCTCTGCCATTCTCCAGCGATCCTACACGCTCTTAGGGAGGAGCTGTCTTCTCCACCTTAACCCTCGGCCTCCATTCTCGGCGGTCGGCTGCAGCAACGTGCAAAAAACCGCGGATTAGGATTTGGTACCAAATGCTCCGGTGCCCATCGTTTCGCCAGATTTAGCAGCGCTGCCCATAGTCGAAATCGACATGACAGCGGTGCCCATGTTTTCGAATATCCGTCCGAAAACGGAATTCGACTTCGCTCTCGTGGCCGGCGACTGCCGACCTCGAGAGCGAAATCGGCGACTTCTGACACCGGCCGAGCCGATGTCAGAAGTCGGCGTGATGCGAGTTTTGGAGTTCGCAACTGCGAACTCCAAAACTCGGGACAGGGTAACACATATCGCAAACCCCCCCCAATATCCGACAAACCCCCTAGTGACACTGGGGGGTTTGGGTTTTATTTTTTTACTTGCCCGGGCATCTGCCGGGCCCCGCGGTAGCGGGGCCTGGCAGATTCCCTTTCATTTATCACACGTGCGCCGCGTCTTGCAAACCCTCCCAAACCTACGACAAACCCCCTAGGTTAAATGCAGGGTTTGGGTTTTTTTTTTACTTGCCCGGGCATCTGCCGGGCCCCGCGGTAGCGGGGCCCGGCAGATTCCCTTTCTTCTATCACACGTGCACCGCAACTCGCAACCCCCCCCAAACCTACGGCAAACCCCCTAGTTCAAATAGGGGGTTTGGCAGTGTCATCGCAAGCTCGCAGGGAGGTTTCGCCGCGGAACCCCTCCTGCGAGCTCGCGATGGCGGGCAAAGTTCGGCTCCGCCGTCGAAGTCGAAATCCATGTCGAATCCGGTGAATAGATGAGAAATATGACAGTCGTGCCCATTTTCGCTCGAAGAAGGACAAACATGGGCATCGATGTTATGTCTTTAAAAACCATGGGCATCATTGCTAAATCTGGCGAAACGATAGGTATATAACTACTCCGTCCTTAGGATTTTTTCCCCTTCTGCGGATCTCTCCTTCCCGCACGTCACTCGGAGCCATAACAGTTGCGATCTACGCAGCTCCCACCGCAACCCCGCCGGTGCATCTACTCGCCAGCAACAGCTGCGACAGTCTCCTTTTGTAGCCCACAGCAGCACACACACTAGCAGCCGCCTTAGCCATAGAGGCAGCAGCCTTTCAATTACAGTCACAGTTATCAGTGTGACTGCCGGAGGTGCTCGTCTACTACAGCACATCGGCAGCAGCAGCAGCAGTATTGTTCGCAGCAGCAGTTTTGGCAGCCGCCTCAGCCGCAGCAGCAGCAATATCGGGAGCAGTAGCAGCAGCATTGTTGGTAGCAGTGCTGGCAGTCCCGTCAGTCGAGGCAGCAAAGGTATTATCCGCAGCAGCACTGTTGCCGGCTGCCTCAGCCGTAGCAGCAGCAGCATCCGGAGCAGTGGCAGCGGCATTGCTGTCAGCAGCAGCATTGCAGCCGCATCAGCCGCAGCATCAACAGGATTGGCAGCCGCAGCAGCCGCAATAGCAGTAGCATCGGGAGCAGCAGCAGCAGCATTGTTAGAGGCTGCGCTGGTAGCTCTGTCAGCCACAGCAGCAATAGCATTGGCAGCCGCATTAGGCGTAGCAGCAGCAGCATCGGGAGCAGTAGCAACATGATTAGCAGCAGTGCTGGCAGCCCCGTCAGCCGCAGCAGCAGTAGTATTGTCCGCAACAGCAGTTTTGGCGGTTGCCTCAGCCGTAGGAGCAAAAACACCCGGAGGAGCGGTAGTGGCATTGCTGTCAGCAGCAGAATTGCAGCCGCATCAACCACAGCAACAGCAGCATCGGGAGCAGCAGCAGTAGCATTGTCAGTAGCCGCAACAGCAGCGTGTCGTTCTCGCAACATCGCTGCCAGCCACACCAGCCACATCGGCAACAAAGTGCACCGCTTCGGTGGTGTTGCCTCCACCATGCTGGCTCTTCGTGACGCTTACTACGCGCTTCCTCCTGGTGGTTACTACGAAGGAGGGCCGCCGCATCATCATGCAAGACGTCGCAGAGGCATGAGTAGCGACCGAGTGTCTGCGTCTACGGCAACGTCGTCTACTCGGACTGCTTGCCACAGACCGGTAAGCGTCTCCCCACCTCTTTCTCCAGGGGGGTCCGCAACCGCAGGTCTCTCCCACTCTGTACGCTGCCTTTACCGAGGACGTTGGCGTTGTGAGCGCCCTCACTCGAACGACTGTCACAGTTATAGACGCAGCTACAACAGCCACCGCTACGTTTGCCGCCGCCTCTAGAGCCTCTCGTGCACCTGCCTCGACCTCAGCAGGACATGCAACAGAGGCGTACACAGAAACTGCGGTTGTCGTCGGTCCCATTGCTGTAGCAGCCGCTGACATAGGGACCCAGATTTCTGCCGCAGCGTCCGCCATTGCATCCGCGACAGCTTCATCTGCATCTGCAATAGCGACGGCTGTAGGTTCCATCCGCACCTCGACGGCCGCCGCTATCACTACAGCAGCATCTACTCCATCTGCCGCCTCTAGCTTGGTCACTGCGTCGGTCTCCATTGCTGCAGTCATCACCACCCTCAGTGCCGCCTTTGTCACTGGAGCACTTGCTTTGGTGGTGCCAGTTGCCTCCACTGTTGCCATTCTCTCTGCTGCCTCCGCTGTTGCGGTTCCACCGCTCTTAGCCTTCCTGCGCAGTCCGACCCCTGTCATTACATGACTCTCTATCCTGCATGCTTTTGTCCCCTGCTGCCTTCTCTTGTCTTCTCGGAGGTGGGTTGTTCTATCTGACTCGGGGTGGGCTATCTTGCAGTGTTCAGCAACTTTGCCTTAGGCACCCCCACTTTTCCCATGCCCACTGGGGCTGGGGAAACTCTGCCCAAATCTGTCGGGCAGAGCCCTCACGTCGCCACCATGCCTGGTGACGACGAGTCAGTCATCGCTACCCTTCAGCGTCAACTGACTCTTGCCCGCGAGGCTCTGCAGGAGGCTGAAGATCGCCTTAAGTTAGCAGAGGACAATTGTGCCGCCTTCGCTGATGAAGTCGCCGCTATCATCTTGCGTCGCCTCCCTGCCGTGTCTGCAGTCCTGCCCGCCGCTAGCACCGCCTCTAGCACTTCTACCTCCAGTAGTTCTGTCGCTGCTCATACCAGTCACCCCACTACAGCTACTCCTTCGCCTGCGCCTCGCCAGCGTGATTTCTTCTCGCAGCCGCCCTCCCTCTCCTCTGGACTCGCCTTCACCTCCTAGGAAGTGCGCTTTAACGCGTGGGCTCAAGGGGAGCAGCTGTGGAAGTTCTACTCCCCAGCTGTTGCTCCCTTCATTCCCCTTGCAACAGAATCTGCCCGTGCTATGCGCGCCCTCATCGCTGCCGCCCCTGAGTTGCTGATTGATGATGTCGGCACGTTCAATGCTGACCCTACTATCCAGTGTTTGGCCGATCCTGTCGGCGCATATGCCATGGCGCGTCGTCGCACCACTGTCACTGGCCAAGCCGCTCAGAGCGCTCTCACAGTCCAGTTCAACACACTTCTCATGCGTAGTGACGAGACCGCTGATGCATACTGGTCTCGCGGTCTCAAGCTCCTTCACGAGCTTGGCAATGCTGCGCCTGGCTAGCTCTCTGCCATCCTCACAATGGTTAACGGCCTCATCCCAGAGTTGTCCGACCTCCTTCACGACGTCAAAACTGATGAGCTACAGCAACTTGCCTCAGAACCTGTTCCCCCAGATTCGCCGCTCGGGGTAGGGGCTCTCTGGGATTTCACCTCCGAGCGCCTTGCTGCCTAGTGGACTAGTCTTCAAAACAAGCGCCTCCACCGTTCCACTGTCACAGGTGTTGCTGCACTTGCCACCGCTGCTGTACCCTCTTCTTCCTCTGCTCCTTCCTCCTCCTCCTCGCCTGCCCAGCCCCCTCTTGCTTCTGCCTTTGCCTCCCAGGGATGTGGGAAGGGCAAGGGGAAGGACAAAGGCAAGGGGAAGGACAAGGATAGCACTTCTTCCTGTCGGACTCCCGGTGCCGTCGTGTGCTGGAACTGCGGCTCCTCCGAGCATTTCGCCCGTTCCTGTCCCGCCCCTCCGGACGATCTTCGTCTCGCTCGGGCCATGCGCGCACACTGGGCTCGCACTTCTGGCTCCTCCTCCACGCCGTCACCCTCCGCCTCTCTAGCCTCTTGGCGTCCACCTTCCACCACCTCTGCCCACGTCCACTCCACCACTGGCATGCCGTCCTTTCTACCTCGTGGTCCCTACCCCTGGGGCTGGCCTCCTCCATCCGGTGCACCCACTTCTGCGGGTCCTCCCTCCTCCTCCTACACACCGCCGTCGTGGTTCCCTTCTTCCTCGAGCGCGTCTACTCCGGCCCCGCCGGCGTTGGTGGACGGTGACCGTGGTGATCGGGAGTGCCAGCTAGAGCAATCCCTTCTTCAGCTTCTACGCCTTCGCGATCAGGGAGGTGAGGGTGTTGCATCGACGGCCAGAGGTCTCGCATGTCAGACTGACATTGTCCTTCGTGGGGATCGCCCCGGTCACGTTCTGGGCTCGTTGCATGTGTCCGTCTCGTGGATTGAGCACTGGCAGTCTGTTGTCCTTCCTCGTTGTCTCTCCCTCTATGAGTCACCTGTCTCCTCTAGGTCCTCTGTTGGCACTGTCGCCACCTCTGGTATTCTGCCCTCTGTCCGTGTCTCGAGTGGTTTTTGGGTCCTCGATTCTGGGGCCACGCACCACATGACCTCTGTTCGGTCCTCGTTCATCTTGTTGGGCCTTGTTGGGTCTGTCCGCTTCGTCCGCACTAGGTCCGGTCAGTTGCTCCCCGTTCAGGGTGTTGGCGTTGTCCGTTTCGTCGGTCCCAGTGGTACAATGTACTTGCCAGACGTTTTGTACGTGCCTTTGCTCGAGCTCAGCTTGCTGTCTGTGTCATCCCTCGACGACCAAGGTATGGATTTTACCGCCAGCCGTGGTCTTGGCACTGTTTCTCTGCGTCCCTCTGGCTGTCCTGTCTTACGCGGCGTTCAGTGCGGACGGCTCTACCGTGTTCCCTTGCATGCCTCATCCTCTTCCTCCATGCCGAGGTCTGTGCTTGCTCATGTTGCACCATCCCTCTCTCCTGACCTTGTCTGTCTCTTGCATTGCCGCCTTGGTCATTTTCATTATGATGCCGTTCACAGTATGCTTCGCCTTCAGCCTACTGTTGACCTCTCTCCGTCTGACTTCCCTGTCCCTTGCCCTGCTAACTGTCTCGACTGTGTGCAAGGCAAGATGTATCTCTCCCCTTTCTCTCTGTCTGACTCTCAGTCTTCCCACCCGCTCGATCGTGTCCATGCGGATGTCATGGGGCCTTTGCCCCATGACCCCCTGGGTGACGTCGGTCAGTACGTCTTATGTCTCACCGATGATTTCTCCCGCTTTCGCTGGGTGTTTGCCCTGCGTCAGAAAAGTGACGTCTGTTCCGTCATTGAGTCCTGGCTGGTGCAGGCTGAGCGCGCGTGTCAGCGGTCATTGCGAATCTTTTGTAGCGGCCTAGGTGGCGAGTTCCTTGGTCCGACCGCGAGTCTCCTTGAGTCCCGCGGGGTTTGTCTGGAGACCTCTGCTCCTTACACACCCTAGCAAAATGGAGTCTCCAAGCGTTGGAATCGTACATTGGTTGACGGCGTCCGCACTCTCTTTTCCGAGTCCGGCCTACCCCCGCCTTTTGCCTTTGTGGCAATGAGCTATATGACGTGGGTTTGGAACCGCGTCCCCCACGGTCCCCTTCCCCACACAGTCACCCCCTTTGAGCGTTGTTCCAGCACTCGCGTTGACCTGCGCCTCGCTCGGGTGTGGGGCAACATTGCTTCCGCTTGGCTCCCCAAGGACTTGCGTGATGGCAAATTGTCTCCTCGTGGCCGCCTGTGCCCCTTTCCGGGTGTGTCTGCCCAGTCTAAGGCCTGGCGGTTTTGGGATCCCGTTCGTCAGCGTGACATCAAATCCCGTGATGCCTTGTTCTTTGAGTCTGTGTTTCTTCGTGACCTCAGTCGCTTGCCCCCTGCCTCCTCTCTCCTGCCTCTCTCTCGGCTGGGGGGGGTAGTCAGTCCTGCCATCCCTTCAGTCCCTGCTGCTGCACCGTAGCTCTCACCCTCGTTGCAGTCTTTGTCGTCTGGTCCGGCACCCAGCTCGCCGCCCTCGTTGTCCGGTCATACGCCCACTTCCTCCCCGTCCTCCAACAGCTCCTCTGCGGCCCCGTCCTCTCCTGTCTCGGACGCTGTCCAGTCAGCTGCGGTCCCCTCACCTATTCCTCCATCCAATCCAATCATGCCTCTAGTGGCCTTCTCACCTGTCTCTTCCCTTCCCCATGCGGTTGGTCCATCTCCGCCACTGACCACCACTGGTCCTGCTCCGGTCTCCCCTTTTGTCCGAGGCGGGCGCCTTTGTGCACTCCCTCAACGCTCTAGCCCTATGGTCTTAGCACGCCCCCCACAGTCTTCAACTGGGTTGTCACCTGTCCTCCCTACGGGCATGGATGCCCTAGGCTTGGCCACAGGGTTTGTCCACCCCAGCTCTGCCCTTGGCTATGCGCTCCTTGCCTCAGAGCATGCACATGCATTGGAGGTGGGTGTTTCGAGTAGCATTGTAGAGTGTCACGCTGCGTCAGCCACCACAGCTCTACCACCTGAGCCAACCACGGTGCGTCAAGCACATGCTTCCACTAACGCCCAACAGTGGGAGGCGGCCATGCGTGAGGAGCTGAACGTTCCGGATGATCACGCGGTCTTTGAGTTGGTTGACTTGCCGCCTGGTCGCAAGGCCATTGACGTTCGTTGGGTCTTCCGACGGAAGTATAAACCCAATGGAGCTCTGGACAAGTACAAGGCGAGGCTCACGACGAAGGGGTTCTCCCAGGTCCCAGGCATCGACTTTGATGGAACGTTTGCACCGGTCGGACGGTACACCACTGCCAGAGCGCTGCTGAGTCTCGTGGCTCACCATGACTGGGAGCTTGAACAGATGGACGTGAACAATGCATTCCTGCACGGATAACTGGATGAGGAGATCTACATGGTCCAGCCTCTAGGCTTCTCCGATGGCACCGACAGAGTCTGGCAACTGCGGAAGGCCCTCTACGGCCTGATGCAGTTGCCTCGGTGCTGGAACCAAGAGATCACGTCCACCCTCGAGAGAGGAGGGTACCGACGCAGTACGGTTGACCCTTTGCTCTTTGTGACTCCACCATCTGTGCCGTTCGTGGCTGTCCTAGTCTATGTGGACGACCTGTTGATAGCTTCGCCTAGCCAAGATGCCTTCAAGTCAGTGAAGAGCCTCCTATAGTCCACGTACAAGATGAAGGACCTCGGTCCTACGCGTGTCTTCTTGGGCATGGAGCTTGAGCATGACCAGTCGCGTCGCACCCTTCATGTGCACCAGGCTGCGTACGTTCGTAGCCTGGGAGAGCGCTTTGCTTCCCTGCTTGAGTCCACCCCCACAGCGTTGACGCCTATGACGCCAGCTGGGCAGAGGTTGTTGAAGACACTGAACGTGTCTAAGCTGGGGGAGGCAGTCGACGTGACGGACTATCTCCGCGTCATCAGGTCACTCATGTACCTGGCGACAATGACCGAAGCGGATGTCGCCTTCTCTCTGAACTTCCTGGCCCAGATCTCTCAGTCCCCTAGAGCACGGCACCTCGAGGCTGGACTTCGCATCGTCAGGTATGCTCTCTCCATTGCCCGGGCCGGTCTATGCTACCGGGTACAGCCGTCGATTGTAGTCGATGGCTACACAGACAGTGACTGGGCCCATGACAGAGATGCTGGCAGCCGTACAGGCTACATCTTTCTGGTCGGAGGGACCGCTGTGTCATGGAAAAGTGGCAAACAAGGTTGTGTGGCACGCAGTTCCAGTGAGGCTGAGTATGTTGCTCTTGGTGCCGGCACGTGTGAGAGTGTGTGGCTGTGTCGCTTGTTTCAGCAACTGTGCGTCCCTGTCCGGTGCATCACGTTGCGCTGTGATAACTAGAGTAGAAAAGCAATTGCAGAACATGATGGCATGCATCATACACGCACGAAGCACATCAATGTTGAGCATCATTTTGTGCGTGAGCGCATTGCTGCAGGTGATGTCCGGATCGTTTGGGTCGACACACGACAGTAGAGAGTGGAATTTTTGACAAAAGCACTCAGCAACAATGTCTTCAAGGCAACCATGCATGCAGTGGGACTGCTGTGTCTTCGTGGCGACCCTGGATGAGCAGTTGTTGTGTGCATGTGTACAGTCGTTAGTCACATCTTGTGACACATGTGGTGCCCGTGAGCTTGTGCTTGTGTGCGTCCGTTGTGGGCCATGGGGGAGTGTTGGTTTGTGAATCACAGACGTGTCGTGACCTCTGGCCTCGCTGCACATCCACCTCACTAATGCAGGTGACTGATGCTGGAGAGACACTAGCGCCGGCACCACAGCATCCCTCGTGGTGACACGTGCACAAGAGACGGAGCTATGACAATTACCATGATGGCTCATGACAGAAATACTTCATAGACACGTGTTTCTCGTTGCATTAACACTAGGTTTCCTAGTGCCACTGTTTTGGTGGGGGGGGAGGTGAGCACCCGGGTTCATGACACGTAGGTTGTATCGGCGGAATCCTGTCTCTTGCAGGCTCACAGGATAAATCCGCCAGCAGGGTCGAGATTGAGATTGAGGCTCCTCTGTGCCTCGTAGTGTGAGCGAGGAGGAGCTCGCTGCCCTCCGCTCATCACCATCTCTCTCGCCCGCTAGCAGGGCTGCTACTTGTGACTCGTTCTTTGCAACTCTCACACTCGCATTGAACTACACACATGGTGCTCAACCTATCTTGGTTCCCACCCCATTGCTCCATTCTCTCCTCACACCATAGCTTACCATCCACAGCTGCATGGCCATGATTGCGGCTATCAATGTGTACACATTACTGCTAAAATACTTGGTGCGGCGGTCTTCCCGTCCACCAACGAACAGGGTATGTACTTTTCCTCGTGAAAAGTACTCTTAGAGTGGCTTCTGTGATGCTCCTCCTATGCCATGCTGACATTACTTACACGCGTATACAATACGACGGTTGAAACACGTTCTGCATGCGCTGATTCTAGCTCGTCTCCCGAACCTGCATGTGCACAAACCGAGGCGTTCCAGTTAGGTCCGTCCCCTGACGTAAGTGTGTAGTGAAAGCGGATTGGCTGCATAACCGTTCCATGTACGTTGTAATGGTCCATGACATGCCTAGACGAAAGTCAGATGGTCCAAAACAATCCGCTGCCCATGGTTTCGGTCGATTTATACGCACTGTCCATAGTCGAAAACGACATGACAGCGGTGCCCATGTTTTCGAATGTCCGTCCAAAAATGGAATTCGACTTCACTCTCAAGGTCGGCGACTGCCGACCTCGAGAGCAAAATCGGTGACTTCTGACAACGGCCGAGCCGATGTCAGAAGTTACCATGATTCGAGTTTTGGAGTTCGCAACTGCAAACTCCAAAAATCGCGACAGGGTAACACGCATATCGCACCCCCCCCCAATATCCCACAAACCCCCTAGTGACACTGGGGGGTTTGGGTTTTATTTTACTTGCCCGGGAATCTGCCGGGCCTCGCGGTAGCGGGGCCCGGCAGATTTCCTTTCATTTATCACACGTGCGTCGCATCTCGCAACCCCCCCCAATAACATACAAACCTCCTAGTTACACTAGGGGGTTTGGGTTTTATTTTTGTACTTGCCCAGGCATCTGCCGGGCCCCACGGTAGCGGGGTCCGGCAGATTCCCTTTCTTCTATCGCACGTGCGCCGCATCTTGCAAACCGCCCCCAATAATAGACAAACCCCCTAGTTACACTCGGGGGTTTGGGTTTTTTTTTCCTTACCGGGGCATCTGCCGAGCCCCGCGGTAGCGGGGCTCGACAGAAGCCCAACGTGCGCCGCATCATGCAAACCACCCCAAACCTACGACAAACCGCCTAGTTTATATGGGGGGTTTGGCATGGTCATCGCGAGCTCGCAGGGAGATTTCGCCGCAAAACCCCTCCTGCAAGCTCGCGACGATGGGCAAAGTTCGACTTCAGCCTCGAAGTTGAAATCCATGTCGAATATGTTAAATGCATGAAATATATTACAGCATGTCCATTTTCGCTCAAAAAGCGCAAAACATGGGCATCGCTGTCATGTCGATTTTGACTATGGACAGCGCGTATAAATCGACAGCAACGATGGGCAAATAAAACTCTGTCCAAGTCAGATTCCTCGTAAGCATGGACGGTGGGTAGGGACAGCCCCCCCCCTCCCCCCTAGTGTTCGTTCACCTTTGGATTCTCCGGTGCAGACCTGCGATGATGCCGGGGTTTCGTGTGTTCGTAGTGGAGCGTCAACATGGCGTTGTCTCTCCTTATCAAGCGAAGTGAGTCAAAGTGCAGGGTACGTGAGGCATACATTGCGTTGAGAAAATGCCGAAGTACCCATTCTTGGCACAATGGCGCCCCAAACCTAGGCTAGTGCCCAGAGGGCGGGAAGCTCCTGCCTCCGCCTGACTGGTGCATAGAGATTCCACTAGGCCGCCCACTCGCCCACCCCTCTCGTGCCGAGAGGGGTGGGCGAGGCACTGAGTCCTACAGCTGTCGCCCCATGTGCCGAGGCACTGAGTCCTATAGCTGTCGTGCTCTCACATCCGCTAGGCCGACTTACACGACGATGGGCAATCTCCGGTGGGCAGTGTAGCTTGCCCGTGGTGGCTCAGTTCCGCGTGCCACGGGCGCTACCTCCCCGTCATGTGGCCTCATTGGCAACAGGCACTGTGTCTGCTCCTTCAGACCCAAGGCGGCGCAACCTTGGACGGCCGTCGCCACCTACGTCTGTCGGGTGGCGTCACACTGGCGAGGTTGTGGCGACGCCGGCTGCACCACTCGTGGCGCCGTCACCTGCCGCATCACCCGCTGCACCTCCCGCGGCAGCACGCGTTGCATGACCCGTGGCACCACCCGCTGCACGACCCGCTCTGGAACCGGCTGCACGACCCGCTGCATCACCCGCTGCACCTCCCGAAGCACCACGCACTGCACCACTCGCTGCACCACTCGCTGCACCACCAGCTGCACGACCCTCTGCATGACCCGCTTGACCACACGTTGCACCACCAGCTGCACGACCCTCTGCATGACCCGCTTGACCACACGTTGCACATCCAGCTGGACCACCTACTGCACGACCAGCTGCTCCACCCGCTGCACGACCTGTTGCATGACCCGCTGCACCACCCGCTGCACCACCCGCTGCACCACCAGCTGCACCACCACCTGAGCCAGCAGCCCCTCGGCCTTTCGTGCACAGAGTTCCTCTAGCGCCAACTCCAGCTCAGCCCCCTCCTCCGGCAAACCAAGTTTTCAACTGAGACTCTTCTTCTCGCATAATTGGGAGCGGGAATATGAGGAGTGGGAAAGGCGTTGGGAAGAAGACGCAACGGAGAACATGCGGTTGCTTCAGATGGAGTCCCGCTCCCTGGACCAGATCCGCCCTATACACAGTCGTCTTTGGGCAAGTATCATGTTCTCTGTTCTAGTGTTTCCCCTGGTAACTTGTGTTTGTTGTGTTGTGCCTTCTTTCTACATTATGTTGTCCTGCATGTCCGCACATGACGTTGTGCCGTCTTTGTACATGATGAGGGAAACCACACCATGTTTCGTCTCGTAATGAGTCTCTTTGCACACTTTCCAATCTGCCTAAACGTTCCATTGAATGATGATGAAGTCCCTGTCATTCCTTTTTGCAGGTACGTCAGACAGCTTCCCTGATGGCACAAGGAAGAAGAGGAAGGCTGAAGGTGACTAGCTTGTGGAGGACCAAAAGTTTCGCAACATGGCTGCCTGCAGGGTGGCAATTGAGGACTACATGGTAGCACACTGCTTCGAGCTACAGTGGGTGTGTAGTGAGCGTGGACGTATTGACGTACGCTGTGTGGAGGCTGTGAGACAGGACTGTGCGTGGAACGTATGAGCGGTTGTATCTTCAAAGCAGGGCGCAATCGAATTGTCCCATGCGACTGAAGGTCATAGCTGCACGCTGAAAATTGGCCGTGGGAGCCCCGCGCGAACAACAAGGTGGATAACACGCCGCATATCTTCCCAGATCGCCCAGGATCCAACAACACCTTGAGCCACGCTGCGAGCCATCATCACGCAAGCTGTAGGGATTCAGGTGGCGAACTGTACCTTGTATCGTGCACGATCTATGGCCCGGGCTGAATTGATGGGAGCCAAGGCCAAGTCCTGGGCCTACTTCCTGGCGCTATTTCAAGAAGTATGTCCCATCGCCGCTCGCGCATGGCTGTTCACCATTTTTTTTCTCTTTTACGTGTCAAATTAGGACTCATGACTTATGTCTATGTGCAGCTCAAACGCGTGGATCTAGCAACTCATGCCGTGGCAGAGATGGATGCCAACAAGTTCAAGTGGTTGTTTGTAGCACTAGGAGCCACCCGCCTTGGTTGGGACTACTCAAGGCACATCATGACAATGGATGGAACGTTTATGAAAAACGGCCACAAGCAAATGATGTTGGTTGCTCAATCTTTTCACTCAAACGACCATACATGCCCCATGGCCCGGGAACTCTTGTCAAGTGAAAACAAAGAAGCGTGGATGTGGTTCTGCTTGCAGCTGGCACATGCTTATCCCACAGCGTGTTCCCCAGGTGTAGTCATAGTGTCAGAGAGAGAACTAGGCCTGGTAAAGGCCCTGGAAAGGCTACTCACATGTATTGTGCCTGGCATCTGCGGAGGAACGTCCAAGAGAAGTTTGGCAAGAAGGCTGGCTACTGGGCGTGGAAGTGCGTCCATGCCCTGACCCACAAAAGTTCCACCGAGCGGTACGCCACCTGCGGGCAGTCAGCGACCGTGCAACGAACTACCTCATCCTTGGCCGAGATGGACAGGGTGGCATACCCCTACAAGAGTGGACGTCATACATGCGCCCGGTTCCTAGAGGGGGGCACATCACCGACAACGTGTCCGAGTCGCTGAACGCCTGTCTAAAGTCCCTCCGCAAGTTGTACCCCTTCTACTACTTCTTGTAGGTGTACTACTTTGTACAGGAGATCATGGCACATCGCAGCAAACAAATTTTTGATTGCACCGAGACACTTGCACTGGTCCCCGCAAAGCGGTTGCTGCACAGTTCGGCAATCGCTCGCAACTAGGACGTGATTATGGAGGGGCTGCACACGACTATGTTGCCTGGCCCAAATCACGTCCTCCGGCAGGTTGATATTTTTTGGGCAAGTTGTGAGTGTGGTCGCCGGCGCGAGTATGACCAGCCTTGCCTTCACGCATGTGCCGTCATGATGGAGGTGGGCGAAGAACCGACTGCACACATGAACCTTGGCCAGACAGTGAGGTATTGGAGCCTCACGTACGGCAATCCCATGCCGTCCATTGCGGTATCCCCAATCTACGCTACACCATCTGGATGGGGGCAACCAGGACCGCGGTGCGGCCGTGGTAGGCCCAGGAGTGCCCACTTGGAGCGTGCGCCGCTTCGCAAATGCAACTTCATCTGCCCCAAGTGTGGGCGCAAGGGTTAAAAAAAAAAAAGAGGTGCTCCAACCCTACTAGACCGTGTCCTCACAAAGCAGTAGCAGCGCTAAGAGTTGATCGTGAAGCAGTAGAAGCAGTAATAGGTGCAGGAGCAGGGAGAGAAGAAGCGGGACGTGACATAGGAAGAGGTGGATAGGCAACAGAAGGGGCAGCAACCGACGGCTCAGACGTTTCTGATTACGACCGTGAAGCACAACCCAGGGTGTCCTCGAACGACAAAGAGGTTGGTGAGGCAACAGCTAAAGACTTCAAAGACGACGTGTCTGACAGTGGCAGTGAGGACTCGCTGGGGTACGCGGCAGAGCCAGAGAACGGATTACGGACACTAAAAGAGCATGACGCTGAAGGTGCCAGACCCATGGAACAATATGGTGGCCTGGTGGAGGACGCAGAAGGCGATGTAAGAGAAAAGGACACAGAAGACAATGCAGGAAAAGAGGACGCAAATGATGAAGCACAAGGAGAAGTGGAGAGCCATGAACTCAGAGGCGTAGATGCACTTGGAATACATGGTGAGGAGTTTTATTGAGCATGTTTAAACATACATCTGTACTTGTACCTTTCCTTTGAAAGCAGTGAACATCCTTCTAACAAAAACTAAGTGTCACTGTGCAAGATTACAAGGGAGTGTTCCTTGGCTGCAATCCTGCTTTCACAGCACATCCAAGACCTGGGCCTATGGTTGAATCGGCATGAGCACTGGACGGCCCAAGTCTGTGATCCCAAAGCTAGAGTGGTTGTGTTAGAGGGGGGTGTGAATCCTTGACCACTGTCAGTTTTCAATTGGTTAGCGTCTGATTTTCATGAGAGGACATTCGGAACTCTACTTTCTTGTTATTGTCAGATGGAAGATAAACCATTGTTTGCAACTGAACATTCTTACTACATAACATAGAGAACACCAACCTTTACGTAACGACACATGCTGTTGTGCTACCCCGTTGGAAGGACTAGGAATATTCCACATTTGTTTTCATGGTACCTGAGCTGAGAGGCATTTCTTGTTGAGCTATACAGCAGAGGCACTAGAGATGGTAATAGCGGAAGACTTGCTACACCATGGTTACGTGCGATTGCTCGCACTTGGAGCAGAGGAGCAGTTGTTGCAACCTTTGCAGTAGTAGGCCGCCATATCACAACATACAACAATGATGGGTGTAGCAAGTGACACTACCATGAAAGGCTATACCACAAGAATAGTTGCAAAAGTAGGATTTGTAGCCACAATAGCAGTAGTCACAACAGTTGCACAAGCTTCAACAATTGCCACAATCACACTGTAGATCCTAGCGTGGGTACCTAGTGTGAGAGTGTGTGTGTGTGTGTGTGTGTGTGTGTGTCTC
>SZWC01007611.1:50179-63539 GCA_023375785.1 Penium margaritaceum | reverse complement strand
TCTCTCTCTCTCTCTCTCTCTATCTCTCTCTCTCTCTCTCTCTCTCTCTCTCTCACACACACACACACACACACACACACACACACACACACACACACACACACACACACACACACACACACACACCTATGCACGAGGCCATGCCACGGCAGCCAGGCAGCTTGATAGTAAGAAAAACCGTGAACAACCAAGGTGGAGAGAGCGAGCGAGAGTCATTCGACCGGTTTACCGAGCACCCACGAAAGAAAGTGTTATGAAGCTTCCTAGCCTTCCTACCACTGACATGGTGACACATTCCAATCACTTGACACACTAGCAAGCAGGCAGGTGCAAGAAACAATTGTTGGTGTGTTAGTCCTGGACATATGATGACCTTTGGGATTGCTTCACACACATCACCTTCTGTAGGTGTCTAATTCGACAGCGTCCAGCAAAATCCCCTTCCGTGACATCAGGAGTCACCATGTTGGGAGACATACAGATGTAGCATGATCCACTGGGGGGCAGCAAGGCAACTTGCAAGTTTTTTTTGCTTCAAATATTCCGCTTGCTGATGGCTTATGGTTTCGTGCTTTAGGGGGGAGGGTGGGACTTGCTTGTCGCTAGCCTGGGTGCTACCCCATATACTGCATCCAACTGGGTGCCAACTTGTGAGAATAATGCTTCTAGAGGTTAAAGCTTGAGATGTGATTGAATGGGAAAAACCCACGATTGCAGGTAGACTTGCAGCCCACCTGGATGTGGAGGGGCTCGCTCTAGCTCCACCTATAGATCTATGTCCTGTTACTCCCTTGTCGTTGACACATTATGATGTCGCAGACAACCCCGTCCATGGTGCCCACTCTCTTGTAGGCCCCTTGCTTGCACGGCTTGCCTCTATTCTCCCCCTCTGCTTAACTTCCAACAACAATGGTTGGGATAGGGAGACGTGCAAAGACTCATATATTTCAACAACTTTATTAATGCAACAAGAAATGAAAACTAACAAAAGCACATCATAAATACATATTGCGACGCACGGCGGGTGACACACACGATTCTCTTGGTTTGTCCTAAACCTGGCTAAAAACCTACTGTTTTGATGGTAACACTGTGTATAGGCATAAAAATGCAACACTATAGGAAAATCTTGAGCCAGACACTACACTAGTCACACGAACAGGTGCGGCATCGATCAGTGCAAACACATAATGCAAAACATGAAAATCGGGCTCAAGAGCCAGTCCACTGATAAAACTCTAGCCACTTCAGAAAAAAATGCAAACCATCCGAGCAAGCACTCGGGACACAGTTGGAGCTGTCTTGCGTCTGTTGGTGGATGGGGCGACCACTCATCCGTGCTCCAGCGCCAACTCGGTTCGCATCATGGATGTTCACGAGCATGGACGGCCGAGTGGTTACAGTAAGTTGTACAAAGATACTAAAACAAATCACATCACAACACTCCCCCATGACCCGATGGTATGCTTGTCCATACACGTGCAAAAGTGACACATGTATGCAACAAAATTCTCAATAATCTGTTTTCACATACCACTCTCAGCCACCCTTAGGCAAGGGACGAAAAAATGATGAAACAAATGGCTAACATGAACTTTCGTGTGCCACTGTCTTGGTGAGGAATTTAGCCTACTGCACGCCTATGCTCACCCAGTTGATGGAGAGATCACCTGTCGCTCTGCAAGATCTTGTGCAAAGTGGTTGTCAACACCAATGTCCTTCGTGCATGTATGAAACATGCCCGAGTTCTCTACAGTAACACAAACACTCTGTTTGTCATGGCGTAGAACAATGCAAGACACAGAGGAAAGGAACTCATGAAATGGCCACTGCAGTCACGTCGCCTCAGCAGCCACACCCTTCAACGCAACGGACACAACCTCTGATGAACTACATGGAATGGAGCCCTACTTGCCGCTACGCCATGAAACTGCGGTGCCGTACCGCAGGAGCATGTAGCCTGTCCGAATGCATCCATCAAGGCTCGAGGCACAATCAGCGTCTGTGTAGTTAACTACCACCGGATACTGTCGTTGAAAGCAGAGGTTTGGTACGATGTAGACACCACGTATCAAAACACCCACACAACCGTTTGAATGGCTCTTGCCTGAGTGAATTGAGAGAACTGTACAAGGAGGTTGATTGTGGAGGCGGTTTCAGCTCATGTTGTTGTGCCCAATTACATCAAAGGGCCAGTGAGGTGCAAGTAGAGGATTACGTCCACTATCATCCTTAGCTGTGCTGGATCATCTACATGCAGAGCATCCTGTGAATCAGGTGTGATGGGGGTGGAGGCTGTGGGAACTGCACCTAGAAGGTCAGCAAACCACTCCCCAACAACACGAGAATAATGTGCTAGATGCAACAAGAGTGTCCATCGGTGTTGATCACGTACAATTTCCATCTAGAGGAACATAGCTGTAGGACCAAGATCCTTCCTCATGTAATCAGCCTAAAAGACTACCTTGGCCTCCTTCACAGTCTCCATTGAAGGAGACACAATCAAGAGTTCATTCAATTACATAAGGATGGCGGTGAAACTGTTAGCTTTTTATCAAAGAAAGAGAGAGGGGTGGGCTTCACTCTGCATGTATCCAGCACGTGTCCTTGTGCCTGTGATGTCCTGGTTATAGCACCGAGGTGACTGCTTTAGGCAGTACAAGGCTTTGCACAAGCGCCAGACCTTGTCACCAACCTCAAAGCATGGTGGCCGTACCATGTAGGCCTCCTCCTTTAGAGTACCATGGAGGAACTTGTTGTGCACATCCATCTGGTGCAACTCCCAGCTGTGGTTAGCAACAACCCAAAACAAGGCACGAGCGCTGTTCATATGACATATGATCCCGAAGGTGTCAGCAAAATTCACACCCTCAACCTGTAAGAATCCCTTGGCCATCAAGCAAGCCTTACATGTAGCAATACAGTGAGCTGTCAGGCTTCACCTTCTCAGAGAGAATCCACTTGACTTGTACAGTCCTTTGTTTATACCGGAGGTCGTATAAGCCCATAGGCAATGTGCTCAGGGATGGCTCTCAAATCCTCCTCACAAGCAGTACGCCATAGCCCAGTGTCCTTAACCTAGAGTGTTGATCAATGTGCGTAAACTTGGACACTATTGAGGGACAGCTCCGAGCGGCCAAAATGCACGTCTCCAGACTCTGTTGAATCACGACAAGATCAGCTGGGATATTGTAAGCGACCGAGACCTCACGGCAGACTAACTCGTGGCCACTAGGAAACGTTGGTGCACCTTTGTGTAGTCTTTTTAGAAACTTAGACCAAAGGCCTTGGTGCCATGCTTGTCACTCTGAACACTTCTGTCAGACGTCTACGCGCTGAGTCAACCGTCCGCTACGCCATAGAGGCTAGTGGCCGGAGATGACCACCTTGCTTGTGGTAACTGTCCGATGCTAATGTGCTCACCTCGCACTGCAGAGCAGGTCACTAGGCCATAGTCACATGGTCTGTGGGCTCGCAAGGAGGGGGAAAGGGTGCATGAGAACCATGCACATGTGCTGGCTTGCATGCGGGAGAAGTTAGTGTAGGCATAAGCGTATGGGTGAATACCATTTCTATTACCAGGAAGGGATCAGGTGTGCCAAACGGAAAGGACACGCGCATTTGATCAAGTGTGCTGGAGGAGAATGACGCTGGCACGGGATCAGGTGCGCCAAAAAGGACTGACACAAACATGAGAACAAGTGTACCAGAAGGAACCGTCGAGGCCAGTAGACCCACAACCAAGATGGCTGGATCATCATCAGCTCAAGACCACATTACAGATGAGGAAGCCCAAAGAAGCAAGACTAGACTCCCCCTCAGTGGGAAGTCAGACAAGCGGGATCGTGATCAGCACCTAGCGACAGAATGCTAGAAAGATTGTGGTAGGAGAGCCTCAACGAAGATAGAATCTTGAGATTTGACAATGCGATCGTGAGAGGGGTCCCAAAGGCCCTTGGCCTTTGATAGCGAGGAGTTGCCAAGGAAGGCACACATGCGACCGTAAGGTGAGACCTTAGGTCCCTACGGGTCCTCGGTATACTAGACGCAAGATAGGGATCCCCATATGCAAGATTGAGATCTGTGTGATGGTCAAACCACAACTCTTACGACTTGACAGAGTCTGGAAGAGGATCATGTGGTAGGCGGTTCCAGACCTGCGTCATGTAGGTGAATGTGTCCATCTTATCTCAGAACTCCCCACCACAGTCCAAGCAGAATGCGTGAAGGATGTGATGATATGTTTGCTTTGCTATCACCTGCCGCAACTGGATGGCCAGGGCGGCATCGCTATTCTTATAGAGGCTGTAGATCCACCGCATCTGGGTGAATTCATCTGCCACGATGAGAACATATCAACCATGATTTAAGAGGGAATTGATTGGGATGGGACCGAGGAGGTCCAAGTGGACCAACTCTAGTGATTGAGTGTCAAAAAAGTGGAGTCAAGGTAAGTGTAACAATGCATCTTACCCTTGGTGCAAAGAAGATACTCGGTCTTGGATAGCTTATCGAAGGAAGACGCATCAAGAGTGAGGGTTGGCTTATTCAGAACGACTTTGGACACAATGTCCAAGCTCACATGGTAGAGGCAACGATATACCAAGCGCTAGGGCTTAGGATAGAGAACAAAAAATTCATAGAAGAAGGAGAGGGAGAAGAAGTATAAGGAGTGTAACGAGGTATACCATGTAGCTCATCGACAACACAGACACGAAGAACAATGGCACATGTGTGAAGAGCAGTCAGTGTTGTGGAGTCAGTAGAGTACTCAACAATGAGATCCAACATGGTGCATGTATTAAGAGAGAGTAGATTGAGCTCAAGAGCATGGAGAGAGAGCACAGAAAAATTGTACAAGGATCCACACAGGCAAGCATTGAACGGAACCTGTGCAAATGGACGAAATGGACACAACGGAATCTCACATGAAAAATTCGTTACGACGAAAGGTCATGTGATGAGTGGCATATGAGTCGATGACCGAGGTGCCAGTCGTCTCATGGCCTGTCATAGAATACTGTGCCTTTGTGAGACGCTCAACAGAGGATTTGGGAGAACAAAAAACAGCACGGATGTGTGACTCATCAAGCAAGTCAGTATTTTCAGCTCCATACTCGTCACATGCCAACTGAGCTCCTCCACAAGCATCATAATGGACAACGGACAGAGTAAAACAAGTTGCCCGAGATCTGCATGGTTGTGAGAACACGCTTACCTCCTTGCGTGCATAATGCTTGCAATTGACAAAGCTCTACAACCGCACAATCCCAAGGGTCCAGGTCACTGCTACTGCTTAGTGAAGTAGCTGCATATGTTGCAATCATGGTTGTTGCCTCACCCTCTCGTGTGTGTCATCAAATTCTATCTGCTACACGTGCGACACCTTGAGGTCATGAATGATCTTGGGCCAATCAAGAGGCTGCTTGTAATCCACATACCAGCGAACACCCCCATGTTTGTAGCATTAGAAAGAATGCACACTGCTGCTACTTGGCAGCTTCTGCTACTGCTTTTACTAGTATTACTGCATATTCTTATCACATCTCATTTTCCCCTTCTTTCCTTATGCGGCTGCTCCAATGCCGTGTGGATCCGCAACCACATTTATTGGAGAAGCTAAGGAAAAAGATGAGGAGTCAAATTCTCAAGGTCAAGACGAATCAAGTACACAACTTGTTGTTCCTTTAGAGTCATCAGTTTCAGCATTGTATTATTCATCGACAGTAGAAATGATATGGATGTTGAAACAGGTACAAAGGATTTCCCCTTCCCTGTGTGAAAATGCCTTTGCGGTGACACTCACGGAGTAAGGCAACGAACTCATTGAAAACCTTCTAAGCGAGCACAGTTCCAAGGACACAACCTTTATGACGTTGAAAACATCTCTGTGGTGCATCATGTAAACCAAGCGATAAAAGTGCACAAACTCGACCATGCCTCTACATCTGAAATTTCCATAAACTTTAATCCCTGTTGATGGGTAAAGAGGGTGGTTGCAATGATGAAACCTGAAATCCTGCCATGAAATAATATCCCTCTATGCCATGCTTGAACAATCTCTAGAGGATTGGAGAGGCAATGCTCAGGTTTCTAGAAGTCCTGGGATAGAAGAGGAGGAAGAGGAAGCGATGAAGGTAGGACTGGCAAACTGGGACAGAGGCATCGGAGGGGTCGCAGTCACTGGCGTAACAAGTGGACTCTATTGATAGAGGACCACGGCCTCACAAGCTGTTGATGCCTGGAGAAAATAGTGATGAGCCCATGGAAGCAGCTAGTGTGATTTCCAAAAATCAAAGAGGGCTATACGATTGGAATCCGTGAAGAGATCCACGTGGTCCAAGTGCGTCCCCATCATGATGGCGTTGATTGTCCACAGTTGCGTCCCGCCACCAATTCCAAGGTGCGTGCAAAGGTCCATGAAACACCTTGAGGAGTTCAGGTAGTAGCTGAGAGCTCAAGAGCTCAAGACCTGAATTTGGCCATGGTTTCCCGCGGCATGGCATAGAGCAGACCGCATATTGCTCTTGATTCTATCTGGACCTGGTGAGCGTCCCAGGTCCGGTACTGGCTGTGGTAGTAAGGCCGGACACCCTTCAGTCTAAAGTGGGAATTGGGGAGGATCCTAGTGATCCCGAGTATAGTCAATGCTTGTCCCTGTCACATTTGCTTTGTAGTTTAGCTTGCACATTGCACAGGTTTCCATGAGTAACATGGAGCCAATGAATCAAGGGGAGTGAAATCCTCCAATTGACTATGAGCCTGTCCTTCGTGGTCTGTCCACAGGTCAAGAGCATGGATGCCATGTTGTAGACCACGCACAATGCCAATTAATAGAGGCACAACTCTTTGCAAAAGGGAGCGTAGCGGATGGCGCAACAGGAAGCATTGTTGCGATAAGCTGTGGAGGAGGAACTGGAGGAGTTCAGATAGTAGCTGAGAGCTCAAGAGCTCCTTCCTGGACATCTGAAAGGGACTATCTAAGTCATAGATGGGCACTGATTCAGATAGTCCAGAAGTGGTCTCCAAAGTGGGGACTAAGGAGGACCCTGGTGATCCTGACGTCGACGGAGGTTTCCACAAATGTTGTGCACAGAATTTGTGCAACGACATTGTGCACAAAATTTATGTGCAAACGGGAGTAAAAACTCCATGTACAAACTTTGTGCAAAAACTTTGTGCAAAACGTTTTTGCATAAAATTTGTTCACAAACTATGTACAGAACATTTGGGTACAAACATTTTGTACAAAATTTATGCGCAAAATATGTGTACAAACTTTGTGCACAAACATTGTGTGTAAGTTTTTTGCACAAATGTTGTGCACATACTTTGTTTACAAACTGTATGCACAAACTTTGTGCACAAACATTTTGCACACACTATGCAACCTACGACCTTTGATCTGCAGGCAAGAAGCTACAACAGCAGTGTGAAAGCATCTACGGCAGAAGCAACTACGCCAACAGCTGACGCATCACCAGTGTTGGCTGTAACAACCTCAGAGGAAGCGAGGACTCCAGTGGCTGCGATCGCAACTTTGATTTGTTGCATTGCTGTTGTGGTTGCAGTAATCTCAGCAATAGTAGCAGCAACACTAGCTTGGTGCGACAGACACATTAGCTGCTGCACCACTTGCGCCAGTCATAGATGTGGCAGAGGCAACGAGTGCTACCAAAGCTGCCATCACAGCTGCTGCCATCCAACCGACTACCTTTGCGAAAGCAGGAGTGGCAACAATTGCAGCACTGACAATAGTCGGTTTGCTGTGGTAGAAACAGAATTAGCAGCTGCAAAGAGTGCCGCAGCTGCCACAAACGCCGCTCTAGCCTACGCCACACCAGCAGCCATGGTTGTAGCACATTTCCCACTTGTGGTGGCTGTGGATCAACGCAGAAGCCACAGCTGCTCGGGGTACAGCATGACACTCCATCTCCTTAGAACGGTGACAATGTCTGCAACTCTTAATCAATAGAGCAGACACAAATGTAGCAGCAACAACTGTGGTTGCTTGGAGTAGGGCTGTGTCAACCAAAGCACAAAGGGGATGTGGCCAAAGAAGCAAGTACAACTCGTCATCCTTGGCTACAGAATTAGCAGCGGTAGTATGGGACAATACGGAATTTCCGGAATCAAGAAAAAATGCGGGAGCGTGATTTCCACTGCATGTATGACCCAACAGAATCCAAACCAGGAAGCACAACTCCATTAAGTCCTTCCTCCAAAATTGAAAGCAATGATCAGTCTCGCACACATTCCACCCGTCCCTCTTTTCTTCTTTCCTTGGACATTTTGGGGTTGGGTTTTTCTCCATCCCCCTCATTTTCACAGTGGCCAAAACCCTGCCAACAAGAAAACCCGGGCCTTGGATCCTCGTCACCTAGTTCTGTGGCAGAGCCAGAGGCATGCTGCCATTTTTTTTTGTCTGCATCACCTAACACTCCCAAACCTCAGAATTCACGTGCCCATAACTCTGCTCATTTGGGCAAGCATCTAGCAGCCATTCCGTTGCATCTGCCAGTGTTGCTTCTCAGCAATGGAAAAAACACAAGTAGCATCAGTCGTAACAGCAACAACAACATCCGTTAACAAAAAGCAATAGCAACACCCTCTCAGCACTCCACTGCAACACAAGCAAAAGCAACACCGATATCTAAAAGTTTAATGTGGTCGGTCCGATCGTACTCCTTTGCGTTGATGGCTGCAGCACTATGCACCGCTTGTGTGGCAACAGCCTGACTCTAGTGGTGCAACCCTGCGGGGTTTGATCATGTCGACAGGCTGTCACCCCCCCCTGCACGTAGACACAGCATGGTCTGAGGTCTTGGGATTCTGTTTTCATGCTTCAACCGCTGAGGAAGGGCTGTTGCCTCACTACATGGCTGAAGATGACGCCACCGATGCTACTCAGTAGATTGTTGTAGCCCGAGCAGTCCACTGAACGCTCCAGTCCTTGCAATCCCAGTCCTGGGAATGCAAGGACTGCAAGGACTACTAAGGTCAGCCACATAGGGCTTGCATTCCCAGGCGAATCCATCATGGATGTCAGGCCCTATGTGGCTGACCTTACCGGATAGGGTGCGGACCCCCTCGGAGCTTGGCCACTCATGAATGGATTGGTTAGGCCAATCTGAATGAGCTTGTTCAACGTTTCACCAATCTGCACCAGGGGGGCACAAAAGGTAGGAAACATGTTTTGGTGTAGAGAATTTTGTGCGTACACTTGCTTGGGCATATAGGTGTCCCCTGATTATTCGCCGCTAGATACGACCATGCTGGGGGCACATTAGAAGTACTCTAACATCTTCAAGTACTCTGAGCCCGCCAAGCTCATGCAAATGGAGGAGGCTGGTGCCCTTCTTCCCCGGGCGCTTCATTTCCATGTGCGAGTGGCAGGGTGGTACCTCCTGCCCATGGGCCACATTGCAGCCACCGCAGACACTCCATTGGCCTCAGATAATCCCATCTTCTCCATCCAGTCATCCTCACCACTCATCGCCTCCTCCACCTCTCCTTCATCGAGTACCGTTGCGGCGGTGGTCTTGAACAAGTGGAAAAAGGGTGAAGGGAAGAAGGGGGGTAAGTGGGGTGAGGGTTCCTCTGGAGCAACAATTGGAGGTGTTCACTGCTACACCTGTGGTGGCGACCGCACGTGGCAGGTGCTCCCTCACGGGTGAAAAAAATTCAGGATTGGGCAAGTAATGCAAGATGCTTGGCAGGCCTGCATCAATCATGGCAGTGGCATCCCGAGCGCTTCGACAAGCAGTGCAGGCAGGACATACGTGTCTACTTTCCTCGACACCCTGGATGGAGCTCCTCGATGCTCACATCCCCACATGCTCACATCCCCACATGCTCACATCCCCACATGCTCACATCCCCACATGCTCACATCCCCACATGCTCACATCCCCACATGCTCACATCCCCACATGCTCACATCTCCACATGCTCACATCCCGGAGCTGGAGCGGGTGATTGCATCCTCCTTTTGGAGTGACATAGACACGATCACTCGAGGAGGTACATGTTGCATGCACAGTGCCGTGGAGCTCACTACTTTCACTACAGGTACATCATTTGGGACATCTCATGATGATATCGTGACACTCTTTCTGGGTGACCAGAAAGAGTTCTTTGCGATGTATCATCATGGATTGAGTCTGTTGCTGACCCCCAGGTGTCCCCGTTCACTGATGGATCAGTTGGTTTCTGTTTTGTGTTGCCAGTGGGGCAGGTACTGGGTCATGCCAGCAGTTGCCTGCGCACGAGGTTGGGAATTTTTGGTTTGACGGACACTGCTGGTCCCATCTGTTCTGTTGATGTGTTGTATGTTCCTCGTTGTGAGCTCCGTCTATCGTCTGTTCCCACGTGCGACTGCCTCGGACTCACAGTCGCGCATGCTGCTGGTGAGTCCACTTTCAGTCTCTGTTCCATCGTATGTGTTGTACTTGACTATGTCGCAATCGGTAATCTATACCACGTCCCGCATCATGTTGCTGCATCTGCATCTCAATCTGCTCATGTCTACGTATGTAGTACCTTGTCTGCTGCCCATCAGTGCTTTGCTGCATCATCGTCTGTGCCACATGAAACCCACTACTCGTTAGTTGCTTGTTCGTGTTGAGCCTACTCTCGGCCACGAGAGTGTAGCCATTCCAGACATCACAAAGTATTGACGACTGACAACTTACACAGACACTCCTCCATGACACGCATTCAACATGCCGGCAAATGCATCAGAAGACGGAGAACAGAGACAGAGAATTGAGAGCAGGAAAACAGCGAGACATGGAGTCAAACAAAGAATGGAAGGCATTCATGTGTAACATGAATGTCCGTCAAGGATGTCACGTATAGGACGGAGACCACAGATGTTCAGAGCAGTCTCGAATCTGCCGTTGGTGAGTGCCTTGTCAAGAAGTCAGCACGCTGCTGTCATAGATCTACCCAGACGGCCTGGACGTCATCAGAAAGAATGTGGTCTTGTACCAAAAAAAAAAAAAAGCCACATGGATATGCTCTGTGCGAAAGTGGCGAACGCCATCATGTCGAAAAGTCGACTTTGTGATGTTGCCGCCACAACGCATGAGAATATGAGCCAGCAAACACCAGGATGGAAAGGAACACACAACCAACCCATCACACAATGAGCTAGTACTCATGCATACCTGTGTCAAGCATGATGTACTCCACCTCACCAGAACTACAAACAAAAAAACTTTTTTTTTCCCCCACTCGTCCATGAAACAGCAGCACCACCTAGAAGAAAGATGTAGCCTATGACACCATGTGCAATGGTGTCACAGGTGTGCCTAGCTATCGCTAGTGAATCCATGAACAACAAGAGAGAGAGAGAGAGAGAGAGAGAGAGAGAGAGAGAGAGAGAGAGAGAGAGAGAGAGAGAGAGAGAGATGAGTACTATAGCGCATGCTTACTTGATTGGTACTCAATGCATAGCGCACAGCACACAAGGCGACGTCCACGTGCCACTGGCATAGGTATTATGAGAACTTGGCCTGGACGGTTGTAACCAGTGACGGAGAGATTTTTAGTGAAATCGATCATGCCAACCACCTGCTCTGAGTCCAAAGACTAGGGCTACTTCCTCTCAGGTGTCACTGATGTATTAGAATCTGGGATTGCATTAGAAGGCAAGTACACCTCCCTCCTATACTCCTTTATGTACGCAGTGTAATAAACATGCAACAGTCAATGGTTGAGGAGGGGGTTGATATCTCAGAGCTGCAAAAGTCGCAAGTTGTCCGATGTGTGGTAGGTGAGAGTGAGAGTGAGAGTAGTGCGTGCGAAAAGTCCGTCAGGGAGTCAATCTTTGAGCAGACCGGTTTCAGCTGCGAGGCCTTCGTCAGTGCTCTGCTGAATGACACCTACGGAAAGACACTCATAGCAATCATCGCACACGTGCACACACATTTACAAGGTATAGGCATGACCTAGGCATGATGTCTGGTGACGTTCTCAAGGGACATTCCAGAACCGTCTCTCGGGCATCTCTCGGACCGCTGGCTGTTGTGGGCCGACGGGAATGCAATTTTCTTGGCAGTTGCCAAGCCAGAACAAGGGTGGGAACATGGCAGAGTTGTGTTTATTAAGATTTCTTGCAAAGAGTCTTACAAGACAACTCTGCCTAATTCCTTAAAAATGTATGCCCAAGCCACATACACTCGACTCTGAATTGTCCTGCATCCCTGTAGACACTCTACATGAAAGTCTTTACGACTTACGGCACACACCAGGTGCTTGGAGGCCCAATGAGAACATTGTGCTTGCTCACCAACATTGCAAAAAAGGGAGAGTAGAGAGGGCTGAAAAAGGAGTGCGGGAACAACCGCAGTTGCGCTGATCACCACCGTTTCACAAGAGTTACGATCGTTTATGTGAGACAAAAACGATGTCAGATGCTCAACTGGTTTTCTTCAACACTCCCACACTGCACTGCCAATTCCCAAGTACCCTCGCCATAGGTGAGGATGCATTCGACCTTTTGTGCCTCGGAAGTATTAACAGCACCAGGGACACTGGACACTACTAGAAGTAGCCATAGGAATTAGGTAGTCATCAAGCAGTGCAACTTGTGCCACATGGTACATAAGAGTTCATCACAGAACACAATCATGCATACACACGTGCAGCCAAATAGCAGCCAGCCCACACACACACACAAAAAAAGACAAGTAGATCTGGGAACCATCCCCTCCCCACTCTGCCCTGCCATCCCCAAGTACCCTAGTTGCTCTCCCCCCCCTCCCAGCCACCCAGGGCTCATCTCTCCCTGCTCTGCTGCACCGCAAAAAGTCTTGTGGAAAGGAAGATGCCAGCCAGCCAGCTGCTCTCCCCTCAAGCTCGCAAAGGGGGATAGCAGCGAAGGGAGACACCAGCCAGCCCACGCCTGTGCACAGATGGGTCCGTGATGGGTGGGTGGCATGGCTGGACGGACAGGTGGGTGGGTAGATGGGTGGATGGACGGGTGGATGGATCTATGTCCCCCGCAGGTCAGGAGCAAGTGCTGTGCCACCCAGGGTCTCTCTCTCTCTCTCTCTCTCTCTCTCTCTCGCACGAGGCAAGCACACCTAGGCTCCTCCGCGGGGCTTTCCACTGCGTGCGCTCTCCCTTGCCGTCCTCGCCGCCTGCACAATCTTCTCGCCCATGCCCTGCACACCGCCGTCGCCAATACGAAAATACCACCCACGAAAGAAGAGACGATGACAGACCAACACAGTTGGTGTTGAGTGCAGCAGCAGAAGCAACAGAAAAAAAGTAGCATCAGCAGCAGCAGAGACAGCAAAATGAGCAGCAGCAGCAGGAGCAGGAGCAGCAACAGCCATCCAGAGGGCCCAAA
>SZWC01007611.1:29196-44960 GCA_023375785.1 Penium margaritaceum | reverse complement strand
GGGGGGGGGGGGGCTGAGGTGGCGGGAGGAGGCTTTCAGGGACTCGCCGACCGAACCGCTTGCCGTCAACGCATCGGCTAGAAAAAACTTATACGGAAGGCTGAAATGAAACTCGACACGGTTACCTCATTTTCACTTTTCGTGATCGACTGGGGGAAAGGCCACGTGGACACCTAGACAAGCCTGAGGTCTGTACCTGGAATCATAGACTATGTATTCAGCGTGAGATAGGTAACATGTGGGCTGAAATCAAACTAAAACCTTTTTGGGGTTACATAGTAACCCTATGCAATCGTTTTGGTAGCCGAGACTATGCGTTGACGTCACACAATCTGTTGTAAAATGACTTTCGCGACGACAATTATGTCTACGGTCGGCGTTTCTGTCCACCGACTGCTCATCGCGTATTTTTCAGGGCTTTTTTTTTAATTCTGTCGATTCCGGAATGTAGGCTCTCTCTGAGTGAAATCATTCTTGTAGAAGCGACTACCAGTCCGAGAAAACCGTGCAAATCGGACAAACTTCTTAAAGCAACCAAATTATTTTGCAAAACAGATACCGGAAATCAAAATTAAGCACGTGAATCAATCTACGACTTCTCCTCGGACAAGAGGGGAAGGTCGAGCGCAATTCATTTCCAAGGCAGATAACATATCTGAACCCGGCTCTTGTGCATTACTACGTAACCCCGATGCATTCCTGCATGCATTCAATTCCACTAGTCTTGGAATTCAACACAAGTCCGCATAATTTTTGAAAAATATGAGACATCCATGTGTCACACATTAGAGACGCCATATCCGCCTAGGGAAGTTGTGCCCTGCATTTTCCCCTCGTGAAAGCATCGGTGATCATTTGGGACACTGATAAACAATCATTTTTCTACCTCTATGGCTCATTTGCCCCAGGATGTCACATGCAGGGCACAACTTCCTTAGTGGGCACCATCTTGGTGCAAATGAGCCATAGAGGTCTTCAACACAGTCCTCATAGTCTATGTTGCTATCGACATTGTCAAAATGGTCACCAACAACATCACCATCTCCGTCAGTGAAACTTGAGCAGCCAGACACGACCTCTGTGACTTGACATGTGCACTAACTAGTCTTAGTTACATGAGCAGCAGCACCAGTAGGCCAAAGATGAATGAAGACATATGTCCTATAGACTCCCGCCAGGAATAACAGGTTGTCCAACTGTGAACCCTGTCTGATCCATGGAGGAGTGGTCCTTGGTCTAGCACAACGTTTTGACATGCACAGTTTTCCACACAAGTAATGTAGAATGAGACGTTCGAATGAGTTCATTCATTTCGTGTTATGGATGTGTGGGATCTGTTCTTGATGTATCACTTATTTTTAGTCATGAAATGTACTTTTTGTGCCGACGAAATCTAGATATTGGAGAAAAACATTTCTACACAAATTGTTAATGCATCTACTTCTCAACAGGACAAGTAGCGTCTCTACAGAGCACCTATTCAGCATCTAGACTACTTGCATAGATTCAATGTGTTGGTTCTTGAGGTGTCTGACCCTCCCCTCTTGTAGCTAGTGGGCCATAACTCTCAGCCCCCTGTTGAGAGGGCCACCTATAGTCTTGCCCGGGTCTTCATAGAGCCTTCACCACGACAACTAGCAAACACCACACAAAGAAGGCGAACAAAATGAATGAAAGTGCATGAACACCATGAATGGGTGAACATGAAATGACAGTAACACAAGTGAACCTTAAACAACTTACCGGTCACATGTAATTATTGTCATCCACTTCATCGGGCTCATCGTCCCATGGTGCATTGATGTCCAATGCTTGTAATACTGCAGCCTCTTGGTACACCGTTTCACACCATTCCCACACGTCGTGCATCCTCAAGTCATCATACCAGTATTTTTCTCCTCTTCCTCCTCTGATTCAAGTAGTACGAAGCACTCGTTTTGTAGACTTCCTCCTCTCTAGAGTCATGAATTTGAGGATTGAGTCCAAGTTTGTGCTATGATTGGGAGTTTAAACGAAGAATATGCATGAGATGTCACACATTTGCTATAAGAAGCCAAGGGGAGTGAACAGAAACATGTGATTGTCTCAAGTTTACAAAGAAGAAGAGAGTGAAATTCCCTTATGGTGTAGTGGATGTGAGGAGGGGACATTGAGGTTTTCCAGCATGGTCCATGAGAGCGAGAAGTGTGGCTGGGAGTTGACAGGGACACAATTCCGAGGGTAGGAAAAGAGAAGGTTTCTTTCCTTTGGAGTACCAATGGAGGAGGTTGGCATGGTGATAGGAGGTGCCATATCTTTCTTTTGTATGCATGGAATTTGGTCCTCGATGAAACAAGGGCTAAACGTTCATCTGATGTAAGGGATGAGGTACACAATGATCCCATATCGGTGATGGTGTTTTTATGGTAATGATTAGTGTGTTTCTTAGGTATAGCCTCGTTTAGTAAAAAGAGAGAAAGGTGACATGTAACATGGGAATTGTAGGGGAGCCCATGGCAGTGAAGAAGTTAAGGCAAGAACCGCTTAGCCCAAGGCCTTTTGTGCAATGAAACATTCAGATTTTATGGAGGAGTGTTTAAGATCCAAAAGGGGAATGGAGAGGGAAGCAACCTTTGTTCGGTCCGACATAAGTGGTGAGAGAGGGATGTGAATGAAGGACTATCTTTGGAGGGGGGATGGAGTGACCAATTATTTTCACGTGCTACAATTTTTACAACCAATTATCCCCCTTGACCACCATATCGTCAGAAATCAAACCTCGTCTTGTACACATTGAAATACATACCCATAAATTAAACAATGTTATTGAAAGCGTGGCAATGCCATGCCGACCAGTCGAAGGAGCCATATGGCTCGTGCGGGGGTCACCTAGGCCTATGGGCAATGAGACGGGATGGCTTGAGGGTTCGAGACCCTCAAGCACTGCGGTTTTGGCCTAGTTGCACAAGGATTCCGTCGAGTCCGTTACATTGGTATCAAAGCTCCAAGGGCTCAAATCCTGTTATGGGAGCTGCCGGTCGAGGTGGTGATTACATCATCACGTTGATGTCAAATACATGTTTTGATGCTTCCAGTGTGTTCTAAGTAAAAAACCATGCAAAATCGGCCCAAGAACCGGGTCATTCGGTGCAGGGATATGAAAGATACGACTGTGCAAAGGTGGGGGGCGCACATCCTGAAGACATGAGACGTACCGGTTCGACCCCGAGCACGACGGAGCGACTTTCTCGCCCACTGCAGCCGAAGCGCCCCTGGATGGACGCTTAGTCAATGAGGCAAGGTTTATTGGGGTCCATGGGCGCTTCAGGATGGTGGCTGGAGCTGCATTCGTAAGCAAGGGCGCTTCGGGCGGTCGTGACCTCCGCAGGCGGTACTGTCAGCGGCAGTCACGCGTGGAGCACTCAAACGGCCATAACTTAGCCGTTTGTTCATGTATTGAGGCGGTCTTTGGTGCATTGGAAAGATTGCAACGCGTACTACATGATGGATGTATCATTCGCATGATTAAACCTCAGAAAAGGGCTACGGAGCGCCGATGGGCTCTCGGCTGAGTCATTGGGGTTGGTACATAAGGAAGCCTAGGGTTGTTATAGGCATGCCAATCTTACCCACAGACTCTGTACATTGCCTTGTACTGATATATCAAGTCTAAGGACTATCTTCTTGCCCAACTCTCCTTGTTCTCCAAGCATCTCCTTGCATACGTTCATTCGATCTTACAAGTCTTCCACAGCGCACCTTGGTGCAAACGCCACCGGGAGAGTCGCACGGCGGGAACCTCAGTCACTAGCAGCGGTCTTGCTGCTAGGAGAGGGTCATGCGACATCTCAAGGGTTGGCCCACACACCAAGGGGTCGAGGGTGGGAGGTTTATCCCAAAGGCTGAACGTGTGACAGTCACGCCGGCCGCCCCTCAGTTCACGTTTGGTATCAGAGCGCGTGGACGTTCGCTCGGTTTGCGCGAACCCAAGGGATGCAGGAGATCTATCACAATTGCATTTGGCCAGAATTGTTTTGTTACAACTGGAAGCATGGCAGCAGCGGCATACGACCAGGCCTACCTCATGGAGGAGATCCGGCGTACTCTTGAAGAATTGCGTCAAGAGAACCAGCAGCTACGTGCAAAGGTTGAGGCAAGGTACGTCGGCCAAGGAAGCAGTGTGTTGGGGGGTGTCGTATTGGCATTCGCACCTGTCTTTCGGTGACCCTAGCCAAAGGAGCCGGAGTTCTACTTCGGCAAGGGCACTGCGCGTGAGTAGCTCTTCACGGTGAACTCGTACTTCACGGTGTTGGGCGTTCCCGTGGGAGAAGATGCCACAAGGCTGGTGTATGCACCTACGCTACTCCGGGAATGGCGCTGCAGTGGTGGTCGGCATTGTGTCGGCGGAACCCCGCTGGGTTGCCAGATGGGCTTGGGGCTGGACAACGGCTTCAACCATTGCTGAGCCTACCGTTGGGGCGTGAAGTGCAGCTTGGTACGCGGGCGTTGACAGAGAAACCAGAGATGTGGGAGCAGTTTGAGACAATGCGCCAGGCACGTTTCGACCTCCTCAATGGCAGCCGAGTCACACGTGACAAGATCAAGCATGTCAACTAGTGCGGATGGGTCCAGGATTACACCACATGCTTCATGGCTTTGGCATCGCAGATCAACGACCTCTCGGACGCGGAGGCGTACGACTGTTACAATGACGGCCTGAAGCCGCACGTCCAACGTGAACTCGTGGTGCTCCGATTGCGGACCTTCGCGGAGTTGGTCTTGGCGGCGGACCGCATCGACTCGGTGTGCTACAATGGGCGCCGGACCAGCTATGCAACACAACCATGGGCGGAGCAGTCGGGCCAGGCTGTGCCCATGGAGGTGGACGCAATCCAAGCCGGGCAGCGGGCCGCAGGCGAGCACTTGGGACCGAGAGGCAAGTGCTGGGTTCGTGGCGAAAAAGGTCATCGCAAGCGAGATTTCCCCAAGCGCAAGGCACAGCAGGGAAACGGACAGCAGCAGTGAGGAGGGGACAACCTATTGCTACAAGTGTTTCATCCGCAAGGGATAGCAGCAGCCCTGAAAGGCTTTTGCCAATCAAGGAGCTGCCTCAAGAGCTGTCGCGGAATAAAGGTGAGCTGCCTCAACGACGGGTTGGCGACGAGGTTGGAGCTTGCACGGCAGTCAAGGATGTCGGCCAAGGCACGATAGGTAACCAGAGTGGTGGAGTGCGACAGGCCTCTCGTCAAGTACAAGGTCCGTATGGGTGAGTTGGTGTGCGACATGGAGTTCCACACTTGCCCTATGGATGATTACGATAACTTGATCGGCCGGGATTGTTTGCACGCCTGGAATCCGGAGGTGGATTGGAGGTGCAACGAGGTGGTCATGCAAGCGAGCGGGAAAAATCTCACTTTGTCATTGTGGCGGGGTGAGGAGAACGAGTTGGAAGTTGCGGAAGCGAGAAGCAACTGCGCGTCCGCGTTTTGGACGCGCTATGGACACTTTGAGTACCTCGTGATGCCTTTTATGCTAACAAATACTCCAGCTACGTTCATGGCGCTAATGAATTGGGTATTCCATCCCTACTTGGATGAGTTTGTGTTCGTCTTCCTCAACAAAATCCTTGTGTACTCGTGGACGATGGAGGAGTACCAGGAACACCTGCAGATGGTGATGGAAGTACTGAGAAAGGAGCGGCTGTTTCCCAAGCTGATCAAGTGCAACTTTTCCAAGAAAGAGGTGGAGTTCCTCGGGCACATCGTCAGCGGGAAGGGGATTCGCATGAACCCAAAAAAGGTGGAAGCAGTGAAGGATTGGCCAGAGCCGGCGTGCGTGTGTGACATCCAGGTTTTTCTCGGTTTTACGAACTACTATCGGTGGTTTATCCGGGGCCATGCAGCCATGGGTGCACCCTTGACAGACATGCTCAAGAAGGGGCGCCAATGGGAGTGGGGTACAAAGGAGGGGAAAACCTTCGGTGCAGTAAAGGCTGCCATGTGTCAAGCCTCGGTGTTGGTGCATTCGGACACGAGCAAGGAGTACGTTTTGGCGACGGACAGAAGCGACTCTGCGATGGACGGGGTGCTGATACAGGACCAAGGGAAAGGGTTATAGCCCATTGCATACTACTCCAAGAAGCTGAAAGGGGCTGAGCTCAACTACCCGATCCACGAGAATGAGATGCTCGCAGAGGTCCAGGCCTTCAAGCAATGGAGGTGCTATCTTGAGGCACGACGGTGTGACATCCACAGACCACTACGCGTTCAAGTACCTCAAGTCACAGCCAAACCTGAGTCATTGTCAAGCACGGTGGATGGACCTGCTAGAGGGCGGTTTTGACTACAAGATCTAGTACAAACCAAGGAGGATCAAACCAGCAGAACCGCTTTCGCGTCGCCCGGGCTTAGGCGTGCATACGATCACGGTGCTGGCGGGATCTCCAATCATCCGCAGCCTTTTTATGCACGAGTATGTGAAGGACGAGGACTTTGCGATGAATACGGTGAAGGGGCGCAAGTGGGATGGCCAGTATTGGCGGCGTGAAAAGGGGGACCAGATTGTGGCGTCGCGGAGTGCGTCATTGCAAAAGGTGCTACTGGAGGAGGCGCACTATAGTGGCCATTTTGGCCATGAAAAAACCTTCAAGACGCACGCATACCAATATGGGTGGGCGACGATGGGAGCCGATTGCAAGGAGTACGTGAGCAGCTATGACACGTGCCAAAGAATCAAGTCACGGAGGGCACAGGCGCCAAGAGAGCTGCAGCCGCTACCGGTGTCGGAACGTCAGTGGACGGACATCTCACTTGATTTTGCAGAGGGTCTTCCGGGGAATGAAATGGGCATCACCATGGTGCTGGTGGTGGTGGACCGGTTCAGCAAAATGGCGGAGTTTATTCCATGTGCATAGAATTTCACGGCAGCAGAGACGGCTCAACTCCCCTTGTCACACGTTGTCAAACTTCACGAGGTGCCGAAGTGCATGGTCTCGGACCGCGACCCGCGCTTCACCTCCCGGTTTTGGGAGGAAATCTTCAAGAAACTGGGTACCCGTGTGGCTCTTTCATCGGCCTACCATTCCAAACGGATGGCCAAACTGAGCGCGTAAATCGAACCATGGAGTAGTTACTGCAGGGGATCTTGGAGCTGGGTGGCAAGGGATGGGAATGTAAACTCCCAGTGGCTGAGTTTGCCTACAACTCAGCAATGCATGCTTCTATGGGGCGGTCTCCCTTTGAGGTAGTGAATGGGTTACAGCCTGCATGTCTTTTAGATATGGCAACAGGATCGGACCTACCCGCAGAGCAGCAGTTTACAAGTGACAGTACAGAGGTGTGCCGCGGCGTACCAGATGCGCTTTAAAAGGTGGAGCAGCAGATGAAGCGGCAAGCGGACAAGCACCGGACAGCCGAGGAGTTCACGATGGGACAAAATTTGCTGTTGAGCTCGCGGAACCTACAGCTGGCAGGGGTGGGCAGCCACAAGCTCAAGCCTCGGTGGGTGGGCCCTTTTCCGGTCAAGAAGCAGTCCGCGGTGAGCTACAAGTTGGAGCTGCCGGACCACTATGGGATCCATCCCATGTTCCATGCTTCTCTTCTGAAGGCCTACTAGGAGCCGGATGCACAATTCACAGCGCGGGGACAGGCTCCTCCTCCACCGGTCTTGGTGGAGGGTGTCGAGGAGTACGTGGTGGACACGATTCTCGGCCATCGTTGGAGCGGTAACGAGTGGCAGAACCTGGCGCAATGGCTTGGCTATGGGCTTGAGTACAACTGCTGGATCCCCGGGCTGATTTACATAGAGGTTGTGCTGTCAACATGGTCCTTCGAGGGTACCAGGAGCGCACCGGGGCAGTGCGCCCTCGGAGGGGGGGTGTGATGTTATGGGAGCCGCTCGTCGAGGTGCTGATTACGTCATTATGATGATGTCAGATGCATGTTTTGATGCCTTTTCTATGTTTCAAGTGAAAAACCATGCAAAATCGACCCAAGAGTCAGTTCATTCGGTACAGGGACAAGAAAGATATGGCCGTGCAAAGGTGAGGGACGCACATCCAGAAAACAGGAGACGTACCGGTTCGACCCCGAGCACGGCGGAGCGACTTTCTCGCCCACTACAGCCAAAGCGCCCCTGGATGGAAACTTATTCAATGAGGGAAGGTTTATTGGGTTCCATGGGCGCTTCAAGATGGCGGCTGGAGCTGCATTCGCAAGCAAGGGCGCTTTGGGCGGCCGTGACCTCCGATGGCGGTGCTGTCAGCGGCAGTCACGCGTGGAGCACTCAAACGGCCACAACTTAGCCATTTATTCACGGATTGAGGCATTCTTTGGTGCGTCGAGAAGCTCACAATGCGTAGTACAAGCTGTATGTATTATTTGCATAATTCCACCTTCGAAAAGGGCTTTGGAGCACCGAGCGGCTCTCCGCTGACTCATCGGGGCTGGTACATAAGGAAGCCTAGGGATGTTCTAGGCATGCCAATCTTACCCAGAGGCTCTGTGCATTGCTTTCTACTGATCTATCAATTCAAAGGATTACTTTCTTGCCCAAATCTCCTTGTTCTCCATGCATCGCCTTGCACACGTCCATTCGATCCTGCAAGTCTTCCGAAATGCACCTTGGTGCAAACGCCGCCGTGAGAGTTGCACAACAGGAACTTCGGTCACTAGTAGCGGTCTTTCTGCTAGGAGAGGGTCGTGAGACATCTCAAGGGTTGGCCCACACACCAAGGGGTCGAGGGTGGGAGGTTTATCCCAAGGGCTCAACGTGTGACCGTCACGCCGGGCACCCCTCGGTTCACAAATCCCATGTCCAGATTACCGGAGATGCGGAGGCTGCTCTCACTCCTAGTGGGGGAGAGTGTAGCGTGGTAGTGCCAGGCCGACCAGTCAAAGGAGACACGTGGCTCAAGTGGGGTCACCTGGGACTGTGGGCGGTGAGACGGGATGGCTTGATGGTCAGAGACCCTCAAGCTGCGTGGTTTTGGCCTAGTCGGTCAAGGATTCTGTCACATCCGTTACAATATTAGAACCAAATAGAAATTTCAGCACGCCAATGAGGTGGTTTACATTCATGACTATGACAAACATGTCACTTTGGTATGTTTGTGGATTTTTCATGTCTTGAATTTTGCACTTGAGGGACCGTGACAACACATCTGTTTGAAGTGGATTGGGATTTCTTTTTTTGGGTTACATACCCCAGTGAACTTTGATTTCGATATTAACTTATTCTTACATGGTCGAATTTAAGGGTTTTCGTCGAATTCAAAAGTACCACCAAAATAATTCCAAAACAACTTCGTCGATTTTAACGGTCTACCCTTTTGGGTTTGCATTTTTCGTAACCGGGTTCTCCCTCTACTCTGTCTTGCACATGTGTGTTGTATTTTTTAGTTTAATGTGCTCAGCGACGTTCGAACACTCAAGGTTGAGTTTCGGTGGTTGTCGAGGCCACTGAACGCTCCCCACCTCGCGTTTGCCGTTCGGTGGAACGACAAACACGAGCGAGACGAGCGTTCGACCATTCGAAATGTCGAATGGTTGAATGCTCCTCGCTCTCGCGTTCGAGCAGAGTCGAACGCGAGAGCGAGCGGCAAAACATTTAGTAGGATTCGTCGATTTTTATTATTGAAATACCCCATGTCTTCGAATTTAACGAGACACCCCCTCCTTTTCATCGAATTCAAATGTACCCCCTAAATAATTACAAGGCACCAAAATTGTCGTCGAAAAAGTTATTGCAGAAGTCATTCGTCGAATTCAAAGTTCACTGGGGTAATAACCTTATTGGAATCGCTTTCCTTGCAAAAAATCTGATTTTATGATTGGTCCGTCCGCACAAATTTCTTCGTCCACGGCCGGTCGGACTTCTGAGGGCAGAGGGAACACCCTTGTGTGGTGTTCCCGGGTCAAATACGGAAAGTGGTGATGTACATGATGAAGAAAGGGAGTAAAGAGCTTGGAAAAAAACAAAATTATTGGATTGCAGTGTAATAATGTATTTCATGTATTTAAACGTATAATTAATGCCATTGTGTATATGATAAACATATCTATGGTATAATTAATGTGGAATGACTTCAATTACTTTTCTTCATCTTTTTGGGTATATAGAAAGTAGTTCACTTTTCTTGCAAAACCTCCGGTTTTATGATTGGTCCGTCCGCATGAATTTCTTCGCCAACGGCGTGTTGAAAAATTGCCCCTCCGCATGCCCAAGTGCGGCGCCGGGCGGAGCTGACGAGCCGCCAGAAAATGGAAACTCCGCTCCGGCGGATGTGGCGACTCGACATTTGCTCGGATTTTAAAATGGAGGATTGCCCCTGAAAGTTGACGAGTCGCTGAATCCGGTGGAAGTTGTTTCGCTGGAATCGGACAAGTATCGAGGGAGATATGGCCTTCCAAAGTTGGGGTATGCGCAGCGGCTCTGGGAGCCGGCTGCGACTCGAAATCCGGTCGATAATCGACCGGACCGAGTAACAAAAATACCATCTGGAGAAAATGCTCCGATAGGCCTGCCGAGTCGTCCGGTGGATGATCCACCTGATCCGGTGGATCATCCACCGGATCCAGTAGTGCAGGTTGTTACAGAGAGACTTCGCCAAAATCCTGGCTCGACGTCCGAAACTCAATAGTACGTTTTGTTACTCGGTGACTTGGTCAAAATTCTGACTGCAGGTCCGCGGACAGGTTTCGAACCTCGTCACACCCCATCACCAAACACGACCCGAAAGTGGGTAGAGTGCGTGGAAACAGTGCAGGGGACCCATACACCATGTGCAATGGGACATGCGCCTTGGGAAAGGCGCTTCGCACGTGAATGAAGGCGCCACGGCGAGTGGCGGCGTCAGGCTTCTGTGGTGGGTGAGACCTGCGCTTCGGCAAGCATAACTTGAGCTACGCTTGGCTGAATTGCGCGCGGTTTGATGCGTTGGAAAGCTCATGACTAGACCTATAAATGCTGTGATCATGTCCATGTTAAAAAACTAACGCAAAATGACGTTATTCCCTTCGCAAACGGACTGTCTCTAAATTCCTGCTCACATAGCGTGAGGCGACCAGAAAGCTCACGCTCAGTATCAGATTCGCCCAAAACAGTAGACATGAATCACTAGAGGTGATCAGACAAACGTCGGGACCGCACCACGCGGATCACATTCCGACACGGCGGACTTCTGAGGACGGACGGAACACCCTTGTGTGGTGTTCCCGGGTCAAAAACGGAAAGTGGTCGTGTACATGATGAACAAAGGGTGTGAAGAGATGGGTAAAAAAATGGGAATGCTGGATTGCATTGTAGTAATGTATTTTGTGTATTTCAACATATAATTAATGCCTCTGTGTACATCATAAACATATTGTGTTACAATTAATGTGGAATGACTTCAATCACTTTTCTTCCTCTTTTCCGGTACATAGAAAGTAGTTCGCTTTCATGGTCCTCGTTGCTACTTCTACATGTCTATTGTTTAATGTATGGTTGGGTCATTTGATCTCAGACAGCGGATATAAAAAAAGGCATACGGTGTACTTGGGTCAGGAATGTAATGTAGTAAGGTATACTTCAATGACAATGGTATTCAAGACAGGAACGTGTTAGTTGGACGTCTTTCTACCATTGGAGGAATAAATTTCTACTCATGTGGACAATTTTGTGGAAACATATACATTTTTGGCAACGTTTTGTGGGGCAATCTTATGGACAACTTGGAAGCAAGTGCAATGTAGCTGGACAATTGTGACAACAATTCCCTTTGTATAAGGCAAAATCTTTAATCTATATAGGTTGAGAGTATCTTCACAATGTTTCCCCAACGGCTACTATTTTTTAGTACTCTTTACCTGTGTCCCTTGTAAATTTTGAGTTGTGCACGTTGTTACTTGTGTACCTTTAATTAATGCTACCTAAGAAATTAAGGCCACCGTTTGTCCTATATCTGGGACACTTCATGTACTTCTCTACTTGGCACCTGTCTACCTTCGTACCTGTCTATGTTGTCCTTTGTGTAACTGTAACGCAAGCTACGCCAATGAAATTTCGACAGGATTTTCCCTACACCTGGATCACTTTAACTACCAGTTTACCTGCCTACCTCTATACGGGTATCCCTTTGTACCTTTAATTAATGCTAGCTAAGAAAAATCTGGCCACCGTTTGTGCTATACCTAGGACACTTTATGTAATTCTCTACCTGTCTACCTGCCTACCTTGGTACTTGTCTACATTGGCATTTGTGTAACTCCAACGCAAGCTACGCCAAAAAAAAATCGACAGCATTTTCCCTGAACATGGATCACTTTAACTACCTTCTACTTGCCTAGCTCTATACATCTATCCCTTTGTACCTGTAATTAGTGCTACATAAAAAAATCTGGCCACCGTTTGTCCTATACCTGGGAAACTTTATGTACTTGTCTACCTGTCTACCTGTCTACCTTTGTACCTGTCTACGTTGTCATTTGTGTAAGTCTAGCGCAAGCTACGCCAAACAAATTTCGACAGCATTTTCCATACACCCAGATCACTTTAACTGCCTTCCTACCTGCCTACCTCTATACATTTTCACCCCAATAAATCGTTATGTGGTGCTTGTAATGCATGTTACTTCGAGAAAATTCCGGCTGCATTTCTCCTACACCAGCAAAAACTTCAACTACCTCCTTACCTATCTACCTATCTTCATTTTCACTTTACTACCTTCTTATCTGCCTATCGGCTGTTGGCTCGTGTATTCGTTTACGTGTGCACCTATGTTATGGAACTATGGCAGACTTATGGTGCGTAATAGATGGAGCAGTATAGCTCCAAGTCAACCTCTGGTGGGTTGTTGGGAAATGATGTCTCCTTGCATCATCCCGATAAGAAAAGACTGATGGTACATTACACTTACCTCCTTACCTTGCTTACCTGTGATGTCTGTTGTCTTGGGTGTGCACCGCCATGGCGGTGTGATGTGCACTCTTTGTCATGTAGACATCGTGTACATATTGAGTATTGTCAACCATGTCAAAATGATCCATAGTCAGCAGTTGAGGCACAATTGTGACTTTACACGATATGCGTTGTTTGATGTCTTGTCGATATTGTAGATGGTTGTTGCAACTGTTGTTCCATTACGATGAGTTGTGCAAGTGTGTGATGCATAAATTCCCGTGAAAATGACACCCATGCACAGTGTGACTAAGCTGACACCACGACGTATTGCTTGTACCACGACGAACAAGTCACGTCATGCCTAGAAAGGAAAAAAACACGGCCATCGATGATGAACATTGCGACTCTACAGATGCAGACTTCACAAGTCCGTTACAAGAACCAAGAGTGCGTTGATCCTCCACAGGTTCACCGGCCCAACCGTGGTACAATGACATCACTCTGGATGGGTAGCTCCCCAATGCCATGCGCTATCGACCCTATCTCACATTCTACTCACAAACATCGTGCAGAAGTGCTTTGATGTGCAGCATACCTTGTGGAAGAGGTAAAACGTTGTCGTCACGTGTCCATCGATGGGGGTCATTGTATGACTTTCAATTTGTACGATGTTAATGTATGATCGTATTGTTAACTTTGTCGAGGGTTTTGTGCAATTGTTGTTCCATACCAAAGAATTGTGGCGAGTGTGTGATGCATAAATGCCCGTGAAAATGACACCTGTGTACAGTGTGACTGAGCTGACACCACGACGTAATACTTGTACCACGACGAACGAGTCACGGCATGCCTAGAAAGGGAAAAAAATCACGGCCATCGATGAAGAACATTGCGACGCTACGGATGCAGACTTCACAAGCCATTGCAAGAACCAAGACTGCGTTGATCCTCCGCAGGTTCACCGGCCCAACCGTGGTACAATGACATCACTCTGGATGGGTAGCTCCCCATTGTACCACAACGCCATGCGCTATCGACCCTATCTCACATTCTACTCAGAAATAATGTGCAAAAGTGCTATGATGCACAACGTTCCTTGAGGAAGAGGTAGTATGTTTTCGTCACGTGTCCATCGATGACGGTTGTTGTATGACTTTTGTATGATGTAAATGCATGACTGTCTTGTCAACTTTGTCGAGGGTTTTGTGCAACTGTTGTTCCATACTAAAGAGTTTTAGTGAGTGTGCAATGCATGAATGCCCGTGAAAATGACACCTATGCACAGTGCGACTAAGCTGACACCATGACGTATTAATTGTACCACGACGAACGAGTCACGGCATGCCTAGAAAGGAAAAAAAAGCACGACCATCGATGAAGAACATTGCGACGCTACGGATGCAGACTTCACAATCTAGTCACAAGAACCAAGACTGCATTGATCCTCCGCAGGTTCACCGGCCCAACCGTGGTACAATGACACACTCTGGCTGGGTAGCTCTCCATTGTACCCCAACGCCACGCGCTATCGACCCTATCTCACATCCTACTCAGAAACAATGTGCAAAAGTGCTCTGATGCAAATCGGACTTTTTGGTCGCTGCTCACCGCGATTGTGAATGGCTGCAATTGTTTGCAAGTTGAAGAGAATGTGGCCCTCTACACAAGACGGATCATGCTGTCTTCTAAACTTTGTGGAATGGTTATGAAGCAGACTTGTCCATCGTAACGCATATCTACATTGCTTTGCATTGTGACTGAGTTCAACATGAATTCTTTTGCTGTTCACACCATCAAATCTTGGAATTTCATCTTCATTTGTCAATAGTATGATCGTCATATTTGTGGGTCACCAGGACCAACCATCCAAGTCAAAAGCACGCTCGAGAAGAAGCTTGAGTTTTGTCTGCACAAGTCTGCAATCTGCTTGAAGCTGTCAAACGTTCTTTGAGTGTCGATCTACATTCGATGAGTTTTCTAGGAACATCATAGTGTTGTCAAATGTGGTTGACGAATGCTCAACTGTAGATTATTGCCGAATCAGGTGAAGCTCTTGAACAATCCATGGAACTTTGAAGTGGCCTGAAAAGACATGAATTGTAGCTTTGAAATGGCCTGAGAAGGCTTCAATTGTAGCTTTGAAATAGCCTGAAAAGGCTTGAATTGCAACTTTGAAATAGCCTAAAAAGGCTTGAATTGTAGCTTTGAAATAGCCTGAAAAGGCTTGAATTGTTGTGCATGTTACTGACAGAATGAAACAGAACAAAACATCAACGAATGAAAACAAAAAGGCAACGAATGAAAATGAAACAACACAAAACAGAATGGAAGAGAATGGTACAGAATGACATATACATGGACACTTGCACCAACACCAACACCAACACCAACCAACTTCACTTCCACCTCCACCTCCTCCTCCTCCTCCATCGCCACCTCCACTTCCACCTCCACCTCCACCACCACCTCCACCACCACCTCCACCACCACCTCCACCACCACCTCCACCACCACCTCCTTCTCCACTTCTACCACCCTCCACCTCCCTCTACCTCCACCTCCACTTTCACCACCTGCACCTCGATGTCCCACGTACTATACCGTCCTTTGCATCATAGCACAAGAATCACATCGTATTTGATATTTCACATATCTATGTCTACGTCTGTCTCATCATCTTCCACCTCCAACACCCTCCACCTCCACTACCCTCCACCTCCACAATCCTCCACCTTCACCATCCTCAATCTCCACCTCCACCTTCACTTCCACCTCCACCTCCACCTCCACCTCCACTTGTCATGTGCTAAGACGTCATTCACATCACTGCACACATCATTATATCAAATCACAAATATATGTCTACGTCTGCCTCATCACCTTCCACCTCCAGCATCCTCCATCTC
>SZWC01007609.1:116008-126103 GCA_023375785.1 Penium margaritaceum | reverse complement strand
AATGTTTTAAAATTTTCTGCGAAGAGCAACACTATTTCACAATCCATCTTCATGTGTGCCCAACTCTTGAGGACTAGCCGTGCCTTTGTGCATGCCTGGACTCCTTGGGGTTGGTGTCTCATATGTACATAGATTGAGAGACTTGTTGTTCTCGATATAGGTTGTGTATTTTCACTTTATTCAATGAAATGGAAAGAAGTAATGAGAAGATTAGAATTTGAATGAACAAATCTAGGATTATAATGAATGAAAAAAAAAAAGGCGCTACATAGTTTTGGCATGTGTAGGAAGATGTCTCATGCATTCAATTTCATTTGTACACATGAGAATTGCAAGGCATGAATCCTGGTTATTGTTCTTGAAATATGTTGGATATTGAATCTACATGAAAGCTGAAAAATAAATAGAAAAAAAAATTTTGTCTTCAATTTAGATAAGGGGAAGAATGTTAGGTAGTGAATGAAAGATTCACATCATAATTGTGAGAGGGATTGTTTAGAATTACAAAGTTTCATCATCTTCGGCTCAAATGCATTTGGAGATATCCAAAAAAAACATTGAATTAGAGTAGATGTGATTTTTTAGTACGATTTAAAATTTAATTTTATTTTGGGTTATTTTCTCAACAATTTTTGTTGGGATACCCAAATGAAAACAATGGGGTTACATAGTAACCCCATAAAACGTTGCCATGTGGGAGAACGACACTGGACCCGCATTGCCTGGAGGGAGGACCTTTGGCCGGGTTGCGAATGCTTTCGCCGCCCATGGGAGCACTTTCCGTGACACGTCATCCTGTGAGTCAGCTTTGGCGGCCGTTCCGACGCACGAAGCGAAAGGAATGAGGAGCGTTCAATCTACATGCAAAAAAGGCGAGGAGCCTTAAATAGGGGAGCCTTCAGTCTACTCGTTACGTCGAGAAAGCTGGGGACGAAACGAAAACTGAAAATGTTGGAATGGCCAACAGACAGAATAATGTTTTGCAATTACAAGATCCCTCATGTGGGAGGATCTTCAGCTAGGTTATTTCCATTTTCATTCTAAATCTCGGCAAATCGCCGTAATCACCTAGTCATGCAGGTGATGATTGGATCTGGAGACTTCATAAATATGTATCCGGTGTGAGTGCACTTTTGTGACACGTGTCCAAAACACTAAGGAACAAAGATACACGGTTGAAACATTCTTGAGGTCTTAGGCACTTTGGGTAAGAAGCGTGTGCAATGTCATGCTGCAACTTCCCCGCACAAACAAAGTTCAGATGGTAAAGGCATGTCCTTAAAAACATTCCAGAACCCATGAAGAAGTCGACCAACCATTACCAAAAGATCAATATTGTTTGCAATTCTTCTCCCCACATATGTAGAATGCAAGCCACCTTATCAAAATCTTAAAAAAAGATGAAGGTAGTTGGGAACGACTATTCTGCTTAGGAACTTGAAATTAATTGCATCGTGGGCCATGAATACAACACTAAGAATGCCTATGTATCTTATACATTCCACGTTTAAGTGAATCCTCCAAAATCTGTATGTTTTGATTATAACATGAAATGTTACAAGAAGTTCTTTTGGATTTTTTCAAGTACATTAGACATTGAAAATAAAAATCTCACTTGAAACAAGGTAAATAAATTTATTAAACCTTCACCTTAATAAGCGCCACACGATGAATGAATCTATGAGTGTTTGATTTTTGCTGGAGTAACACCTGTATTTCTCCATTTTTGTTGAACATTTCAACACTTATCAATGGAAAACAAACAAATGTTTCTATTAATCCCTCAAAAATAACAAAATAGTGTGATATGGGGATATTCATCATAATTAATTCAACATTTTACCATTAAATGTGGATCAAACTTTGGAGTTGCTCGTGCCCCAAGAGAGAATTGGATTCGGGACTGGGTGCAACAAAGGTTAGGCCCCTTGCTTTGTAGGATCTTTTGTGTACAACAAGCAACCACACCAATAGCCCAACATGTACCATAGATAGTGAAGCATTTGAAAATGAGAACAGAATGGAATCTTGATTGATTGTACAATGTAAAAGCATGGTACATGAAAATCATATCCTAACAAAAGCTAGATGCAAAGCTCTGCCACTAATCCTGGCCCACGCAGGGGGCAATAACTTACTAGGTCTTGAAGGCCGTCGACGTAAGGGTCTTGGTCCAGCACCTTCTTCCAGGTGGACTGGCTCCAGGTAGTCAAGGTTTCCTCCTCCCAGGCTAGTAGAGTGTTGCCAGGCTTACAAGGGTCTTCAGGGCACGCTTCAACAATTCCTAAGTCAGAGACGCTTCTAAATACTAAGTGTTACAAGGTTGTGACACGAAGGATGAGTCATCCGAAGAAACTAAGATGTGTCGAAGCCGCCGCCTTTTATACTTGCGGCCCTGGCAAGTTTGCTGCCTTTCCTGGTTGTAGAAGATTCCTCGGGCTCACAATGAAGTTTCACCGTAACCGTGGATCTTGAGTTATTGAGCTCCTCATGCATCTATGAGAGCCGTAGATCTCTGTAGCCGTAATACTAGGATCCTAGCCCTCCTCACAAATCAATGAGAGCCATAGATCTCCGTAGCCGTAATCCTCAAATTCTGGCTTGCCATGCGGCATGTTGAGGTGGCGAGCAGAAAAGCACGTTGAGTCGTGGCCACAGGCTACTTGTGCAAACGGTCCACACTAGGAGCTCTCACATCGCCTCATGGGAGAAGCTTAGTCAGGTTTGACTCAACCTGGCCGTAAAGCTTTATCGTGTTGCAAAGCTGCGGGTCCCTGCCATCTACGATGCATACGCAATAGCTTGCGCATGTGACGCACACTATTTTATACATTAGGCCATTTAGGCCTGGGTGCCAGATTAAATCATGCATGTATTGAACAGAACCGTCCATAGCTCCACTCCCGGAAACCACCGACAAAATTCCCACTCCTTGTGTGGTTGTCTGATGACGGATCTGACTGCGCCATATAAAACTAACGTAGTCATCGCATCCTCTAGTAGAGACCATGCTAAAACTTGGCAGGGTGAAGAAACACATGATAACCTACACCTAATTTCATATGGTTAAGGAACCATGCCTAATTCTTTTAATTTTTATTAAAAGGGGTGAGATAACACTATTAGATTATATACATATCAATCAAGGACCACCAAAGCCTACAGAATTCGCATCATAAGGTATGACTCAACTACTGGAATGTATATTTTGTTGGAATTCTAATATAGTATACCTAATTAGATGGAACTTATAAAATATCTACATGTTCATTTCAAGGGAGGGGAAATTAACGTGGGAGTATGAATTGTAAAAAAAATATGATAAATCATATCATAAGGGATATAAAAATCATATGATAAGTTGTATTGAGCATTTATTTTACCAATTAATTTCTTTTCAAACTCTTATCTATCATAATGAAACTCACATCACCCCATAAATACATATGATATGTTGTTTAAACCCTAGAAAACATTTTCTATATTTAAAGCATTAGATGTCACAATCAAAATTATCATCATCATAGTTTTATATTATTTTTATAGGTTTTGAATTTTGTTGTCTTCATTCTACATGACGGTAGACGAAGGGGAGCATGTTGGATATGCTAAGTTAAAACACATTCTTTTGGGTTTTGATATTTTTTATCATTAAAATGTCAGCATGTCAACTTGTTTTTGTTTAACATGTTGTGTGACCAAAGCATTTCGCACGTTATGTGATTCACTTAGAATTGTTGGTAGAAAATGGCAAATAGGTGCAAAAACTACCTCAATTCTGTTAGTGTACTCATTTCATAGTTTTTTTATGACTTCCTCAAGTCATTGTCTTTTTGCGAGGATATTTATTTGTATAGATCATGTTCAACATTCGTTGATTATTGTTTCTCTTTTATGTTTTCAGCTGAGTTACCCTAACCCATGAGGTGCTTGTCCAAAACCAATGCCTCCCTCATATATCTAACCAATTTGCCTTATTAAGGCATACAATGACTCATTTTTGTGGGAGGTTGAAAGATTTGACAAAAGTTTAAAAGATCGTTTTGATTTTGGTGAGCTTGACAACCTTGAGTTTCAAAATAGCCTTGGAAGGGTTAGAATATTGTCCCTTTCGCATGGTTTGACGCTATCAAGCCAAAAAATTATCTTCAATCTTATGAGGCGGCTAGAATCATAAGGACGTGTTTGAAGATTGGCCTAGTCTGTCTACCTCTGGTTGTTTTGGATACTAGCAAGCCATACTAGCGTATACTTGGCCAGATTCATAAGGGATGCACCAAAATTGAACAAGTAATTTTGCGAGAGGATTCAAAACACAGGCCCATGTTTAGAACAGTCCCTGACCATAGTTTTCCATTGAAATGCAGCTGTATGGATATCAGACGATGTTGATTTTTCAAGGAAAGTTATGCTAAGTAATGCAATCGGATGTCATACCGAAGGTGTCATCATACCGGGCCATCGCCCACCTGTCTCCCCAATGCCTGGCGTTTCTCCCCTGTGCCATGATGCCCGTCGTCCATTGGGGCGCCATGTGCCGCACCACGCGTCCTGCCGCCGCTAGCGACTCCAGTCCAGCGCAACGACCAGCAGTGCAAGGCAGCGCCATGGCCATCGTCATCGACGGCGGCTGCATCGGAGGGCCAGTGCGGCATGGTCCGCCCCGCTCTTCGAGCGCCTTGTCTCGTTGCCATTTTTGCACCTGCTGACCTTCAAGTTGTCATTCGCTCCCTATCATCTGGAAGTCCAGCAGCCCCTCCCATCTATCTCCCCTTGCTACCCTCGTTTCCGACTACCTCACCGTCCCACTGGAGTCCGGCAGCTCTCCCAAGCGCCTCAAAGCCATGGCGACCATCCAGTCCATCAAGGCCCGCCAGATCTTCGACAGCAGGGGCAACCCCACTGTTGAGGTGCGTCGCCTCTGTCTTCATCCTGGCTCTTTGTGCGCAGTGTCATGTTTTCAGGCGTCGCGTATTTTTTCAGCCACCACGTTCTCCTTTTACCATCCGATACCAAGCTTCCCTGAAGTATCGGGTTGCGTGGGCATGCTGCCTCTGCGCCCTATCAGCACAGAGCCCGTTGGCCCCGCCGGGTGAGGGCAGGCGGGCAGGCACCAGTACATCCAGGATGTTTTCGCTGTGGCGCCGAGCAGCTATTGCGCAGGAGCAGAGTGGCCGCGCGGTGTCGCCGCACATCATCGGGAAATGCCTCCTGCAATTTATTTCCAGTGCGCTCCTCTTTTAGACATGATGACGGACTCCGCCGCTGATTTTTTCATGTCTGATGTCCCTGTCTCTTTCCGTTTTACCTGCCACTCTGCTTCCAGGCCGACGTCGTTCTGTCCGACGGCTCTCTCCACCGTGCTGCAGTCCCCAGCGGTGCCTCTACCGGTCAGTGCAATGCACGCCACGTAATGCCTCATTCAGGCTGCTTTCCTCGTCACCAGTACCCACTCTCCCTGCCCCTCTCACCTTACCCCACGTCTCGCCTGTCTCCATGCGCCTGCCGACGTCTAATCTCTCAATCTTGCGACTGCCCAAAAACTTCCATGAATCGTTCAACGCGCGTCACCTACTGCAAAACCGTTCGTCCATGACAATCTTGCACGCTCTTGAACCCCGTCTTTTTCTGGATCCGTTGGCTTCGTCCCACTCTGCGCGTGTTTTCTCACGTTGCAGGAGTGTACGAGGCGCTGGAGTTGCGCGACGGAGGCAAGGAGTACATGGGCAAGGGCGTCACCAAGGTGTGCATCAACCAACAATCTAAACAACCCACATATTCCACCCACACATACCCACATGGCCATGTTTCCTACTTTTCTTTGTATGTTTTTCCTTGTACATTTTTCTTTTTTCGTCTGGTAGTCATAACCGTCCGGATATGCGCGGATCCCAGGCCGTAGTGCTCCGAGAATAATTCGGTTCCCCGCACTTCGCTCGTTCCTCTCCGGCACATTTCCCTATGCGCCTCCTTCGCCCGATAGCAGGCGGTAATGCCAAGGCGCTATCCTGTTGGCCCGCGACAGCCTCTGCGGCCGTCGATTCGCACCACGGCTGCAACCTCGAACATGGTTGTGTTTCTCTTGGCTCCACCTTTTTCTTGTTTTTCTTTTCTTTGGGATTCCTTTTCTGCTTTCATATTTTGTACCCCAATTAATGACTGCCCGCGAATCTCCGTGTGTATCTGTGTGCGCTGGTGGGGTGGACAGGCTGTGGACAACGTCAACTCCATCATCGCGCCTGCCCTTATCGGCAAGGTTAGTTGAGAGTACGAAACCACAACACTTGTTAGCAAGGCTGGCATTGTGCCTTTCTGACCAGCCGTGCTGTTTCCTCATCCGCCGCACCCACCATGCCTACTGTGCAGTGTTGGACTAAACGTACTTGCTGCTCGTTCGTCCACGGCTTTTTGGGAGGGGTAAGGGAGGGACGGAGCTCTCTTGAAACGAACTAAGCCGGAGCTAGAGGGTTTGGCACAGGATCGGTGCCTTGAAAATTTGTATGCATACTGATCCTGTGCCGCGCACTTGAGCCCCTCGAGTGCCCGGCAAACGTACGTGCTGCCTGCTGTTGCATTGAGAAGAAGCCATTGGCTGTGGGACAATATGGTGCGGGACGAATGCATTTCCATTCGTTGACGAGCAATGGGATGGGAGCAACACGCTATTGCAGTAAAATCTCTTTCACTCACTCACTCTCTCTCCCTCACTGCCCCCCCTTCTCACTTGATCTCGGTCAGTGCCAGTGGATGAAGTCAGTTCTTAAATGAACGCGTTGCAGTGGGCTGGTGGGTGCTAGCATGAGTAAGGGAGGGACAGTGACACGGTTGTGCAACCCCTGTGAGGCGCCACCATTGTGCTTTCCCATGTGCACTCCCTACTTAATGAAACGCTGTGGCGTTTGTTGGAGTATTTGCACGACTCTTGTGGTATGACTTGGTGGTGACGTGCGCAGGACCCCACAAAGCAGACGGAGATTGACAAGTTCATGGTGGAGGAGCTCGACGGCACGCAGAACGAGTGGGGATGGTGCAAGCAGAAGGTGAGGCATTGTGGCAACTACGCAATAGGGCTTGGGTGAGGATTTGCGCGTGGTGCAATGCAAGGAAGCAAGAAAGTGAGCAAGCAAGGTGCAATGAGAAGAAACCTCGTGCTCGCTTGCTGCAAGTATGGCATGACATGCTGCACTAGTCACTCGGTCTGAGAGGTCTGACAAGGCTTGTAGGGTTTTCTCACGCGCTGGCTGCCAGGCTAGGGTGGCGAATGGAAAACATGGTTTCTTGGTGTCCTTAGATGCATGTGGAGCCGTTTGGCCAACATGTCTGCACGGTTTCAGTGATCTAGGTGAACATGGCCCGCGAAGATCACCGGTGATCTTTGTGCGCCTGCTGGTGATGGATCTGGAGCCTGTGCTCTCTTGTGCTTTCCTGTTGAAGCTTGACAAGACTGCATCCCTGAGCCAGTGAAGCCTGAGGTCTCTCGGGCTGTTTCAGTGCAAGGGAGCACCTGAAGGCGTCTGGTTGGCCAATGTGCCACCTGGACCCAAGCTCTCTCAGGCATACCAATGAGGAGGCTGTGGTCATATGTGAGGTTACAGAGTCGGCGGGTGGAAAGCCATTGCCCCATGGTCAGCTCTGTGCCCTGCTCAAGGTGGTGCAGCTAAGCTTTGCTCCCACCTAGCAGCACCCACACAGAAATTTTGCAGATTAAGCTGAGATGCTGTGACAATCGTGTGTTGCCCTCTGAGACATCTGGGGGTTGGGTATGAACAATGCAGCCTTGTGGAGAGCGTCCAACATAATTTATTTATATTTTCTTCTGCTGCTGCTGCTGCTGTTCTCTATGGCGGCCGCCACTGCTGCTGCTGCTGCTGTTCTTTTTTTTGGTGTGTGCCGTTGGTTTGGTTTCAGCTTGGAGCCAATGCCATTCTGGCCGTATCACTTGCTGTGTGCAAGGCTGGAGCAGCTGTGCAGAAGATCCCCCTCTACCAGGTGTGTTGCTGTGTCTGTCTGTGTGAAGTGGATGGATCCCTTCCGGATGTTTCTTGGCTGGTGGCAAATGTGCGATCAACTGACAAGGCAAAGGCACACTTTCCTTTGTCGTTTTCCTCCTGCACTTTGGTTTCTATTGACTTCCTTGTCCTCCATTGTCCCCCTCATTCAGGCATGTACTGAACACATACTCGGTACACATGTATGTGCAGCACATTGCCAATGTGGCTGGCAACAAGAACCTGGTGCTGCCGGTCCCGTCATTTAATGTCATCAATGGTGGCTCGCATGCTGGCAACAAGCTGGCCATGCAGGTGTGTTGTGTGCTGTTCTGTGCTGTGCTGTGCTATTCTTGCTGTGCTGAGGTGCGCTGTGCTGTGCTTGCTGCTCTGTGTCATGCTGTGCTGTCCTATGCTGTGCGTGTGGGTGTGCTGACCTCGTGCTGCTATGCTCGATGTGTCGCACTGCAACATCGCGCCTGGTACCACTGTGCAATAGTGGATAGTGCAGATCTGCAACATTCCTGTGTGTTTTTGAGAACGTGCTGCAGTGCACAACATTCTGCGGTGCAGCATGCCATTGAGAAAGCATGTGCAATTTGTAAACAATGAAGTCTGACCACACGTCACATCACTTCAATCCACGTCCTTGAAGTAGGATTCTTGCACTCCTGTGCGGTGCTGCACTCCATCTAAGTTACAACTCACTCTCGGGCCAGTCTTGACAGATGTTTGAAAGGACAGTGCTCATGCCAGAGTGTGGTCACACCCATGCTCCAGAGAATCTTCTCACTTTGTGTCTTCAATCTTCTTTTCTATCTTCCGGCGTGTGCAGGAGTTCATGATTCTGCCCACCGGTGCATCTTCCTTCAAGGAGGCCATGAAGATGGGCTCTGAGGTGTACCACCACCTCAAGGTGTGTGCTGTGCTGTGGTAGGGTGTGGGGTGTTTTTTTTTCTGACAAACAATACCAGCGGTTTTGTTGGCAATAGAGAGGGATATTCATTTATTCATTCATGTGTTCGAAACGTTTTGTTTGACATGGTAGTCCAAGTTCTTAGTGACTTGACCAGTCTACCTTATCTTTGTCTCGAATTTTCATCCCCCCCCCTGCACAGGCGAACGTCCTGCAGAAACCCTTCTTAGACACCTGTTTTTCACGGTCATATCTTTAAACTGATAGACATGTCTTTGTGCCCGTGTACTGTGGTGCAGGCTGTGATCAAGAAGCAGTACGGACAGGACGCCACCAACGTGGGAGATGAGGGAGGCTTTGCCCCCAACATTCAGGTACAGTCCCCCAAACACCTCTGGATTGTTCGGGTAGTCACACAGCCTCTCTGGAATTGCCAACTCTTAGCGACTGACGCTGTTGCTGGAGCAGCCATGCTGATTTTTCATTTTTACATTTTAACTTGTGAAGTTTAGTGAGGTCCTTATGTATGGAAGAGCTACCATCTATGTGCTGCCTCATAAGAGGCCACATCGTGATCGTGCACCTCTCCTTTGTGTCCAGTCCTGCATGTCTCTGTACATGCATGCGATCACAATGCTGACGCACACACTTGGACTTGTGCAGGACAACAAGGAGGGTCTGGAGCTCCTCAAGACGGCCATCGAGAAGGCAGGTTACACGGACAAGGTGAAGATTGGCATGGACGTCGCGGCGTCTGAGTTCTACTCTGCCAGCGACAAGACGTATGACCTCGACTTCAAGACAGAGAACAACGACGGCAAGTTCAAGCTGTCTGGCGACAAGCTCATCGAGCTGTACCAGGAGTTTGTGCGGGACTACCCCATCGTCAGCATCGAGGACCCCTTTGACCAGGACGACTTTGAGCACTACCCCAAGTTCACGGCTGCAGTGGGCGAGGCGGTGCAGGTGGTGGGTGATGACCTGCTTGTCACCAACCCCAAGCGCGTTGCCAAGTGCATAGACATCAAGGCGTGTAATGCCCTGCTGCTCAAGGTGAGTGCACGTGGTGCACCTGCAGCCCTCACCTGTGTTGCTAGTCTTAGGGTGGACTGCACCAGTCTCCAGCAGGGAAGGCAGGAGCCGTTACGATTCTACTGATTCAAAAAGCAGTGAGTTGAAGCAAACTGCTGG
>SZWC01007609.1:58691-114017 GCA_023375785.1 Penium margaritaceum | reverse complement strand
ACACACACACACACACACACACACACACACACACACACACACACACACACACACACACACAAATGCAAATGCACAAGCACAGGCACACACAGACGCACACGCATGTTGGTGTGTGTGGCTTCCACCTGTCAGAAGCGACGTCCAGGAGAGCAGCGGTATAGGAGAGCGAGACGACGTGGTGGGCATCCAGAGGATTCCGAGATGTCTCTAGCATTTGCGACTTGACTGGTGTGACACAGATCCCTGATGCAGACCCAGCTAGCGCCTAAGCACCGATGGGTGGTGACTCCACCCACCAGCAGTTGCTAGACAGATGCCACGACGCCTCGGGTGCTTGCCGAGTTGGTCTGCAGTTTTTTCTGCAGTGGGTAGACTTTTCTCGGTGAACTGGCTCTCGAGCCCGATTTGCATGTTTTGCATTTTCTGTCCATCGATCAATGCCAGACTTGTGCGTGTGACCAATCGTAGCGTCCGGCTTGAGATTTTGCATCTCTAGGTTCAGACGGTGTTGCATTTGGGTACCTGTGCGTAGAGTTACGACCACTACAATGGTTTTGGGCTGGGTTTTTGGACAAATTGATACTTTCGCGTGCAGCACCCGCTGTGCGCTAGGCTAAACTCTCGATCGCTCCCATTTTCGGTCGACCATGTTTGAGACGCCCCCATTCTGAGAAAAATAGCTGTCGCCCCCATTCAAAAAACGTATGGCTAGGTCGCCCCTATTTTTTATTAGTCTTGCCCCCATTTTAAAAAACTGCCTACCTCGCCCCCATTTTTTAACAATGGTCGAGGGTTTGGGTTTATTGTTGTCGACGTCGGCGGAGCCTCGTCTGAACGTGATCAACCGACGTCCACACTTTCGCTCAAAGAACGTAACGGAATCCTACTAACGTCGCTCGACCGCATGGTGGTAGGAAATTTATTTTTTTACGTTTGCATGTTGGGTTTGTTGTTGCAAACGCTACGTTTGTGCTTCGTGAATTTGACACAGAATGACGCGACATTGGTGATATTATCCACCGAAGCGGACTGGTACACTTCAGCAGTCCACGTCGAAAGTGGACGACGGCCGAATAGGACGACGTTGCCCCACCCGGGGCGACATGGGACCGTGCGTCGCAGGTTCAGCCCATTTTGATGTGGACACGGGCGGGTAGATTCTGCCCATCCGAAATTGCTACCGTACGTTCCGAACCATAGGTCAAGTTGGTACACCGGGTTTGCGTGTCGAACTACCCTACTCCTCTTTGATTTCGATATTAACTCTTGTGACAGTGGTTGAAATTCGTCGAAAACGGTTTTTTAGTCGAAATCGAAGTTTCACTAATTTAATTATGAGAGTAATTCGTTGAATTCAAAGTGCGTGGGTCACTTTCTGGTTCCTAGGTGCAGCTATGGTTGTAATAATGTTAGGCTCAATTTGCTTTTTTCTTCCGTTTTTTGCGAGTGGCAGTCAACTCTCGCCGTCGAGTAGCCGGCCGAGGAAGTCGACGGCGACTCAACCAATCAACCGCTTGACCGTTCGAATGCGCGAGTGCGAGAATTCGAACAATTGAGCGGTTCGTCAATGCGAACTTCGTCAAAATCCACAAATAACCCGAATGTCTCGTCGAAATCAAAGTTTGTCTGCCCTGTTTTACATCGAAAGATAGGATATACCTAATTAATTAAAAAGTGATTTGTTTTCGTAAAAAAAAATAATGGCTCATCTGAGTCGTCGAAATCCAAGCGCAGTAGGGTATGTCATGCACCAAAGAAGACGTCGACCGTCGAACCTGTTGTTTGTAACGGTTCGCACTATGAACAGGTACTATCGTGTGTACTTAATGTGCTTCCCCTTCAGTTTACTTCGCTAAGAGTACACCTACTCTTGACCTTCAGTGTCCATGTAAACATGGACACGGACGGTCGCCCGAATGGCACGGCACGTCATGGATGGGGCACTCGTACCGGACTTTGTGGCGGCTCATCGGGCATGAGTCGCATTGAAGGAAGAGTGGGAGCGGTATGTAGCACGGAACATATTGTTGGGCCATGAAGAACCGTCATGGGCCCCACCTCCTGTGACTTCTGAACACATGGCATGGAGTGCCCATGTCGAGTAGTAGACCGCCCAACTATCCCGAGCCATGGGAGCCGTGGGTATGGACTGAGCCTCGGAGTCCGTAGTGGCTGGTGATTATGTTACTCTTAGGCTTTTTAGGCAATTCATGTCCACCTTGCCCCGTCTTTTGAGGGCATGTGACTCTCTCTTAAGGATTTTCTATGTACTTTGTCCTCATTTTGAGCAATTCGTGTCCACCTTGCCCCTTCTTTCCAGGGGCATGTGACTTTATGCTAAGGATTTCCTAGCTACTCTGCCCTCATTTAGGCAATTCATGGCCACCTTGCCCCATCTTTTGATGGCCGTGTGAAATTGGATTAAGGATTTCCTATCTAGTCTGCCCTCATTTTAGTCAATCAATGTTCACCTTGCCCCGTCTTCTGAGGGGCATGTCATTTCATGTTAAGGATTTCCTACCTACTGTGCCCTCATTTTAGGCAATTGATGTCCACCTTGCCCCATCCTTTGAGGGCCATGTGACATGGGATTAAGGATTTCGTACTTACTCTGCCGTCATTTTAGGCAATTCATGTCCAGCTTGCTCCGTGTTTCCTGTCTACTCTGCCCTCAATTTACAGTCGGATAGGACAACGATTTCATCTTTTCCTCAGTACTTGGCCCTTTCATTTCTGCTGACAATGCCATAATTCGACTGAAACATGTCTAGAGTACCCATACTCACTTAGTGTATGCCATGCATTATGCTTGTTATTAGGTCATAAAAGGCGTCTCTGTGACATATGTAGGCAGTATTACTCCTGCTTCCGATCATATTACTGCCACTACACATATGCCTTTGCGTTGTCAAACTCCTATTCAATGTACAAGGAAACTCTATTCTGGAAACATCTGTCTTGCCTAATGGCTGAATACATGTTCATTGTGCACCAACACTTGTCATTGTCTGTAGTGTGGTATTTCAGTCTTGAAGTATGGTGCAATTTATGAAGACTATGTTCTCTACAAATAGAAATGAACAAACAAGGTGACAATTTCATTATTATACTTCAGGGCACTCTAATGACCATTGCATTAATACACATTGTTCACTTGCATGCACTATTGTAGCTTTGGGGATGTCCACCATTCACAGAAAGCAGCAGTGTATTTCATGTCAGAGGGTTACAAATAATGAACACACTCTGCAAAGTATAGGAAGTAGAATTTAGACAACATTGTAACCCTTCATTTCCACATGTAATACAATGGAGAGAGATCACACAAGGCAATACTCTCTTGTACAAACACTGGCAAGTTGTGCACCTAGCGGATCACATCACAAGCTGCACACGGGCAGGCATCTCCACACTCCACTGCATCATAAAACACCTCCTCTTCCTGGCCACGTGATATCTGACCATGTTCAGTAGCCCCCACAGTCAACCGCTGCAACCTAAAACGCACCCTAACAGGAACTGCCCTTGACAACCTTTGTCTTCCACTACTTGACGATGCTTGGACATGAATGAGTAGGATAGCCTTGTGTATCTGCAAGCAAAAAAACAAAGGTAATTAGTCAGCTTGAACGAAAATGGATGACTACTATTTACTAAAGGAGCATGCAATACCACATGCCTATATGTACGAAGACAATGCAAAGGTGAATAACACTTTACCTTGAAAGCGCTCTGGTGTCAGACAAAAGGTCAAAGTCAGGCAACCCCATCTCAGGCACGAGCTCGTGGACCATGGCGTACTGACGCCTGAAAGCTGCCTCCTCTGCCTTGTGTCTTGCCCTCCTGGTCTCCTCATCTGGGCCGTAGTCCTTGTCTGAGGTCTCGGAGTCTGTCCACACAGACGTGCGGTCATCCACAGGAGCGGGACAGGCGACCAAGACGTCATTGTCCTCCTCCTCTCCTGCACTGTCCTCGTACCCCTCCTCATCCTCCTCTTCCCCTTGTCCCTCACCATTTCCAAAGTGACCCTGAGTTAGGTCTCCGTCCACACGGTCCTCCTCAGTCGTGACTCCTCCAGTACCTACAGTAATAGTTCCTACTGCCGCGTCAGCCACATCAATGATTTCACCTGAAGCATCTTCTGTTGTCGTGGCTGTAGTAAGCTGCTGTGCGCGCAACTCAGCCGCCCGTCTTGCAGCCATTTGAGCCGGTGTTGGTGCGGGAGGGTTCGTGCAGCGACGTTTTGGGTGTCCCTTTTGGCCACAGTGACCACAAATGTGGTTGGCGCGCAGCATGACGCCTCGTCACTTTCGTTTTCCTTGGGGACGTCCCACTGCACGGTCGCCTGGTGCTTGCCACCCCGGTCCTGGTGGGTCACCCCCCGGTCTGGTTCACGCAGAGTTGGTTGCAACGCTTTGAGGTTCACGCCAGGCATGGGGTGTCCGTAGCAGCGCTTCCATGCGGCAATACTATGTCACCCCGTTCGGCCATGTCGGTGTATCCATCTGGGGTCACCCCGTTCTCCATCAGGCTTGCACATGAGTGCACACACGGGATGCCGAACTCTTGGTAGCGGCCGAAACTGCACTTACGCATGCGGCAGTCCACCTGGCACGGAACACCTCTGCTCCCTATCACTGTGGCCATGAGGTTCCCGGTGTGCACGACCTCATCGTCAGGTGCCGCCAGGCAGTTGTGCTGAAGGGTTTTACCGGGTGTAGTCGTCCACTTCTTCTCCTGCCCGGTGCCCATGTTGACGTCGTGTGCCAGCTTTCTGCGTGTTGCGAACAACTTCTGGATGAACGGGTAGAGGCTGGCAAAGCGGTTGAATGGAAACAACTTTCTTGCCTCGATGACTCGGGCGCTTAGACACTCTGCAACGTTACTGGTGGTCTGCCCGCCACATCCTGGTGGGCCGTGGAAGCGGCTCCAGCTTCGCAACAGGATGCCGTCCTCGTCGCCATGCTCAAAGACGTATGTGTAAGCCCCTTGGTTCCTGTCCATGAGCTCCAGACTCAGCTTGTCGTACTCCTCCCGCTCGTACCCGTGTGCTAACTGCCAAAAGATCTCAGACGCTGTTTTGCTGTAGGTGACTCGCATGTTCTCCTTGATGTGGTAGGCGCAGAACTTGTGGTTGGCACGAGGTAACAGCTTCGGCATGGCCGTCAAGAGGCCCGCGTCCCGGCCACTGATAATGGTTGTGCCGCTCTCTCGCAATGTCAAGTACGCGTTAGAAAGCTGGAGGAGGAATCATCCCTGGTTATCTTCATCTCTTTGTTGACGAGGGCATACGCCATGGGGACGCTGTTGTTGTTTGCATCAAAGAACTGGGCGATTAGGAGCACCTGCTTGTATCCGTTTTTTAGGAATGTGCCGTCCAGCGCCACGATGCAGCACATGTGCGGCCACGCCTTGTGGCAGGCACCAGGTGCCACGAAGAACCGTCAGAACTTCTTCTGCTTCTGCTCTGCTGCGACGATCATGTTCGGGTCCACGCGCATCAGCTGCAAGTGCAAAATCATGGAGGTCTTGATGAAACCAGCAGTTCCAAAAAATAAAACAGGGGCAATGAAAGTTCAGTTCGTAGATACTCACCTCTGTGCAGTACGTGGGGAAGAGGGCCCACGATCCAGAATTCTCCCCCATGACTTCTTCTTGGGCCTTGTCCCATGCCCTCCAGATGAGCACCCCACCTTTTCATGGGTAATTGCTTTGACGACTGCGTGGAGTGCCTTCGCGTCTGTTGTCGGATCACGGTCCACCGTATCTCGGATGCAGCACGGGACCCACTAGGTCGTGCGCCCCAGGTTCCCCTTCGTCTGCCCGGGGGTGTACTTATGCCCATCCACGTACGAGGACACGATGCAGCTGTGGGAATTTTTCGACATGCGGACACGTATGACCCACTCACATCCCTCACTTTTGTGAATTCGGTAGTGCACGATGATCCTCCCGGGCTCCGACCTCCCCCACTTGAGGGGGAAACCCTGTTGGACAGCATAATCTTCGATGGCGTACCGGCACCCTTCTATGGTCTGGAATTCCATTCCTCCCGGAAACTGAGCCCCATCTCCGTCGTCATCCTCATCAGAGGGGCCTGCACACCAATGCCAGCAACACATTCAGCCCAGCTGTTCAGAGATGACAGGAAAGTGTGGCACACTCTGACGGCGCTGGCTTACAATTGTGTGAATATTGTTTGTGCTTGCAGGGTGGTCGGTGATCTTTGCCAGACTTCTGACTTAGTGTTGTGGGAGGTTCTCTTAACAAACACTGCAAACCAGAGAGGGGATGCTCCATGGCGGGAGACCATCACGGTTGTAGCACGTACCACTGGGCGGGTAGTACCGTTCGGGATGGACTCGTACAACTTTACCACCTTTGCACGTGACGGGACCGGGGTCGGGGGATCTGGGGGTCATGGATGCCAATACCACAGCTTCTTGCTACGCCTCCCATTCGTCACGCTCTCTCATGTCTTCATCCCACTCAGCGGATGAACGGACGTGCATGGGGTCAACATAGTCCACGGTTGTGTCGGCAATGAGGAGATCCAGGTACTGGGGACCAGGCGAAAGTTGGCTGCGAACGGTACGTGTGCCGTGAACGGTTTGACACACGTTGCTCGGCAAACCGAGCGACAATGAAGCCGCCATGCGGCCAAAATGAGGGCATGTTGGAAATAATTTGGCGATTATACATGTACCATGTCCCCATGACCCACACTCACCGGGTGCGAGAATACCGGCCAGCGCCATGGGCACAGCGCGAGAGCGGGACAGGTTCGTTCGGGTTTCCCTAGAGTCGACGATGAAACATGAAACGAACAATGACGGACAATGGAGATCCCTGCCAGCTCCAGGACGCGGAGTGACCTCACTGGGGTGCACTCAACCATGGTTGGAGGTAGTGAGGGGGGGGGGGCTGGCATGCATGACCGTAGGCATCCACGCATTGGTCAAATTTTATGCCACGGTGGCCGCAGTGTACGTGGACTATATTCATTGACGATTAATAGGTAGTGTATTCATGTGTAAGTGGGGCCCCAATCAAATTCTATTGTCCACGATGAACTATCACACTGTACCCTGCGTGAAAACAGGTGGCAAGTCCCAACAGAGCACTCGAAAGCTGCACGGAAAAATAACAAAATGTGATATTGTCAACATATGACACACAAAAAGTAGGGGTCTTCTTACTCGAAGATCAGAAGTGAACTTCATTACTTCTAAACATAGCGTTGCCGAGAGCGGCGAGGTCTGGACAACAGACACAGCAGACTGGATGTCCGGAAGTATGTACAGCAGGTTTCCGTTGAAAGTGATTTTCACCAATGTGTGATACAAAATATTATCCTCACCGTGCCCCCACTTTTTGAAATGGGGGCAACACGCCGATATCATTTCTTCCGTAGTGGGCGTTCTAGCCATAATTCCCCGGAGCACAAAGTGGGGCCGACCTGGCCATTTGTTTCCAGAATGGGGGCGACATAGCCATTTTCCTTAGAATGGGGGCGTCTTAGACATGGTCGAGCGAGAATAGGGGCAACTTGTAAGTCCGCCCCTGCGCGCCGCGCCAGCTATTTATGTTGTGTACTTGTCAGTTGTCATTTATCTCTCTGCAACTATATTCAATTTGAGCTTCCTGAAACTTTGTACGTGTCCTTACCGAGACCCTTGCAGTTTCGTGCATGACTTGTGACTGTCATCACACACTGACTCAGAGCAAACGCTTAGTTAAGTGGCAAGCGGTTAGGAAGGTTCCAGGAATTTTCTCATGGTATCAGAGCAAACGAGCCACAACGCGTGCTATGTAGTAGAGACGCAACAACAACAACAGTGAGTGGCAGCAATGACAACCACCCATAGTAGTAGCAAGAGGTCCTGGAAGGACCCACCACGACCACGTTGTAGTGGAGAGATGGAGATAGCAGAGACAGCAGTGGCGGTCGCAAGCGATAGTAACCGAAACAGTAGCGGTAGCGGCTAGCAGTTGTAGTAATAGTGGCAGAGCAGCTGCAGCAACAGTGGCGGCACCACCAGTTGCTTTAGCTACTCTCTCGGTGAGTAGCAGCTACAACAGCAACCCGCAGTAGCAACCCGCAATAGCAGCAGTAGCCCGTAAGAGCAGAAGCAGCCTACATTAATAGCAGTCTACAACAACTATTCATAACAGCCCGCAACAGCAGCTCATAGCAGCAGCAACACTTCGCATTGACAGGTATTGCAGACGTGGCAAGAGCTGTAGCGGCTGTAGCAACCGCAATAGAGGCAGCAACAACTGTGGCAGAGGCAACAGCAGCTTCAACGGACACAACTCCAGCATCATTTGAAGCTATGGCAACAAAAGCTGTTGTAGTAGAACCTGAGCTAGCAACAGGAGTGGGCAGCAATAGCAGGCATGGTAGAAGCAACAAACATTAGTAGTGGCAGGTGCAACAGCAGTGGGAGAGGGCAGAAGCCTTAGAAAAAGAAGCTATAATAGCAGCAGTGGTGGCAAGCAGCTATAGTAGCAGCGATAGCGGCAAGAAACTGTAGCAACAATGGCGGTAGGCAGCAAGCGCAGCGACAGTAGCAATAGCAGCTGCGGATGCGGCGGGCAGCTACAGCGCGAGGTCGCAGCTGCTCACGCCCGTAACAGCAGCAGCAGCAGTGCGCGCAACAATGGCAGCAACAGCGGTAACAAACACTACTGCTGCTTGCTCGCAGCATGAAGCTGCAATGCAGCTTCGCACTATGAGCAAGCAGCAGGAAGTTGCTTACTGGCAGCGAGCTCGCCGAGCGAGCTTGCTCTACGAGCTCGATGAGCAAGCTTGCTCTACGAGCTCGCCGAGCACGCTTGCTCGAGGCGAGGAGTCGAGCCAGAGAACAAAAAAAATGGGTAATAGGTGTGACCGAGTGTGGGTCCTCCAGGAAACCCCGGGTGGGGGTACCCAACTAGCACCAAAGTGATCGGTGGATACAAAAAAGAGGGGGGTGCCTCCTACTCCCTTTGCTTTTGGATAATGAGTTTTTTTGCTTTTATTATTTTTCCTTTTAGTGTGGCTTGAGGCCACCACCGTCGGCTGACAATGGGAACCGTTGTAGCAACAACAATCGCGAGAGTCACAACAGTAGCAGCAGCAGCGAAGGTGGCTTGAGGCCACAGCCGTCGGCTGATGACGGCACCCGGTGCAGCATCCACGGTACTGAAGGTGACTTTAGGCTGCAAATTGTGATAGTTGTGCCATTGGCACCGTATGGCGGTAGTGCAACATTGTAGCAGCTCACTATAGCTGAGGATGTGGCCGTGATTGACAACATCGCAGCCTGTCTAAGAGACGTTGTTACATTTGTATCCCTCTACGTGGTGCTTTGCGCCACCGACATCGAGTTTGTAGGACTATCACCCACGCTAAGCTCTCGACATGAGCTATGTAGTATAGCCGTGGGCTTTACCAGTGCCGTGGTCTGTGCATGAGCCTTAGCCGTGGCAGCCGCCACATGCACAGTGGTCGATGCAGCTGTGGCACGCGCCCCACTTGTCTTCAAGATTTTTGTGCTATTACTGTCGAGATAGGCAGCATGGCTGGCGCTAGTGCCGACAACGCCCTCCAAGGTGGCATCCCCCTTGGGTACGATCCTCTCCACCTCCTCCTTCGGTGGATACGTCACTGGGTGATGCTACAATGCTTTTGCGTGGAGATCTGGCCGCCCAATACATGGAGGTCCGGAATCTCAAGCGCATGGTCCAACAGCTCCTTGACCAAGTGACTTCCGAGCGAAATGCCACCACGCCGCTGATGTCACCTCCCACTTCATCTCCATCCTCCTTCTGATCTTGCATCCCTTCTTCCGACAATGCTAGTATGCCAAATCTCTCGTCTACATCCGTCGCCTTCCGCTCTGTTTTGGAGGCTTTCGGCATCATATTGACGGATGGACCCTCAGTCCCTAGCCCTACCGCTCGTGCTTGCACTCATCGTGCATGGCGGCAAGCTACGTTTCTTGCATGTCGTGCATAGGCAGCACCACCAGATGCAATTGTGGTAGGAGTCATAGGTGACAAGACCCCCTCGTCCCCCATCCTCGGCTTGGTCTGCCGAGACCCTACGACTCCTGCCGAGGTGTCAGTCGTGGGGGGGATGGTTTGTCTGCTGACGACGATGGTGGAGCTCGGCATTGGTGAGGCGACTGTTGTGGAGAGTAGGATGGTTGAGGCGGATGATGCTATACAACAGGCTTAGTTAGCAGAGATTTGGGGGGGGGGGGAGACATCCATCCTGATGGAGACTCTTCTTCAGAGGAGGATTGGTCCGATGCTAAGTCAGAGTCGAGGATGAAGATGGTGATCGTTGACGCCTTGGCGGATGACGTGACAACGGCCAATGCGGGAGCTGCACCTGACGATGTGTGTGCTCCTCCATTAGTTGGTGTGGAGATAGATGCCATGGTGCCAAGAGCAATAGTAGGAGGAGCAGGTGATACAGATGCTGATGCTCGGACTACAGCAGACGTCCAGGTGGTTCTGGCAGATAGTGCTGGGCAGCAGGAGTAGGTGGACTGCCAAGACGAGGCAGCCTTCCTCTATGAGGACTAGTCATCCATTGTGGAGTGGTTAGACGCAGGCTCAGAGGTAGACATAGAGGCCGAGTGCGGTGCCGTATTTGTAGTAGCCGCGGTGCAAGCATGAGATGACCCCTCATCGACAGCAGACGTCTGTGTATGCGACATGTCGGCAGTAGCAGATGAGCTTGCACTAGTCACCAGTGCAAGTGTGGCCGCCATGGAGGATGCAGAGCAAGCTGCGAACCTCCGACACATCACTGCCCTGATCAGTGTCACTGATACCATGGCGGTTCCAGCCGATGACACGGCTATACATGTCCGGGCTATAATTTCTGTACCCGAACGCCTGCGTTCCACGGACGACGATGCGGCAGAGGCAGACTCACTGACGGATGCCGACGTCTGGCCAATAGTCAATGGCCGAGTGACAGGTATGTCAACAGTAGCCGGTACCTCCACAGTAGTACCTCCAATAAATCCTGACATGTTGTCTAGTGTCAGGAGCTAGTGACAAGGCGGCACTTGACTCGACGACTGACGTAGAGGACGTCGACTTGTGTGACGAGCAGGCTCAACTCCACTCCTTCCTACATGATGAGACGACAAGGCTGTAGGAGACTGTGGCTCGTGCCGACACGCATGTGATTGAGGTCCACCATAAGGTTCTTTCTGCAACTGACCGCCTACATGCCCCTTGCAGCCAGTCGGCCGGGAGGCGCAGCACAACTCGACGAGTTGTACACGTCTCTCGACGCTGCAGAGTCCACGTGGCGATGTGCAGCTCACTAGTTGGCAGGATTACAGCAAGTGATTATTTTGGAGGAGGGCCTGAGCGCTGCACCAGTCAGATCAGCAGGTGATGACAATAGTGACGACTATGACAACAATGACGACGATAGCGACGACGACACTCCGGGATGAGGCCATGTGTGAGCACATCCCACCAGCATCTCCATCACCCTTGCTTTTGCTGTGCAGGGGTATGTGGCCATGGGAGAGCCGTGCTCCCTCCTCAGGGATTGTGTTGGGAGCAGCCATCACCTTTGCTCGTGCTGTCAGCTTATGCAGCCCAGGAAGAATGTTGGTGTGTGAGCTTTGGCCTGACATCATTATGAGGACAGCGATATAACTTGGGGTGTGGCACGATGCTCTGGTCAAGGTTATGCTGGTCGAGACCCGCGTACCTTGTACGTTCTAATGGTGTGACATGGAGACCCATTGCCTCCATGTGTTAGGTATGATCCATGCATGGTATGGTCGAGACCCGGACACCCAGAGACATTTTCCGGGGTCACGAGGAGACCTTGTTTCTCTGTATCTCTTGCATATGTTTGACACCTAGGTGTGTGATTGACTTCTTGCATGGTCGAGACACGGGCACTTGGTGGGATTCACCATTGTCACGAAGAGACCCTTTGTTGTGGTATGCTTGATCGGTGCTCGCCATGAATGGTTGTCCGAGCAATCATTTCCTGCCTTTGCTCAGACATCGTGATGGTGACAATTTTGTTAGCCAGGGGGAGTGTCGGTGTGTGTGGATTCCACCCGTCATGAGCGATGGCCAAGAGAGCAACGGTACTGGATAGCGCGACCACATGGTGGGAATCCAGAGGATTCCAAGACGTCTCTAGCATATGTGACTTGACTGGTGTGACAAAGATCCTTGATGCGGACCCAGCTAGTGCCGGAGCACTAATGGGTGGTGACTGCACCCACCAGCAGCTGCTAGACAGATGCCACGACGCCTCGGGTGCTTGCCGGGTTGATCTACAGTTTTTGCGGGACTGGTTGGGGATTTCCCACCCCCCCAAAATCACCAAATCTTCCCCATTTCCAAGACTACTTCCGCCCTCCCTCATCCAAAAATTGGGACAGTGCCCTTTTCCAAGATTAGGGACTCTCACGGCCTGAGAGCATCCTAAAAGGAAGGAGGGTGTCACCTTGAAGGTTTTTAATTGCACTCCAACGCCGCCGGCTAAAGGGAGACGCCGTCCAAGAACGCGAGAGGCATCAAGGAGCGTGAAGAGAAGGCGAAGGAAGACAAGAAGACAAGAGGAAGACAAGGAGGTAGGAGAAAGAGTGAAGGACTTGCTAGGAATTTTTAGAATTCCTCTTTTCACTCTTTTCTCTTGAGCGACACTCACGTCCCTTGTCATTTCCTTGTATTGTATTTTTCTATTTTTATAGATTTATAGTCACTACCATTTTCTGTGAGTCAAGGCTTACGAAGACTACTTTCTAAATCCATGCCCTTGTGCTGACCGTGGCGGCCTAGAAAATTAGAAATTAAATCTATAATTGCCTCACCGATCGTGAGAGCAAGGAGATTGTAGGAGGCAATTCCTCCTCGAAGTTGTAGGGTGATCCCCACAACAGTTTTTACGTACTAGTTGCACGTGCGTCGAGAGGACAAGTGCCGAACCATCAAAGACCAACGAGGGCAAGTTGGTGACGGCCTCATCACATGCACTCGGTGGAGTCCAAATTTTGGGAGCCGCCACCGCGAGCACGGTTGTCAAACCAAAGACAACCGTACCACCAAAGGCAACCGGCGCCAACCTCGGCGACACCGAGAAGCATACGAAGGCCGGAAAAGTGCTCGACGGGCACGTCGACGCGTATGTGGGTGATCCCCACACGTTGGACGACGTGTTGGAGGAGGATCACCCGGAGGGGGACCTCGACAAAGAGCAGGACGCCGACGATGGTGAAGGCGATGAGGATCGCGATCATCGCCATCGTCGTGCATCAAACTCGAGCCGATTGCTCACGAAGGGCAAGGCACTTGCCGCATCGCCTGAAGCAGACGATACCAGCAAGGCTCCTGAGAGCAACAAAGGCGCTGAAAGCAGCCACCTGGAAAGTTCTCGCAAGATCGAGCCGGACGACATCGCCGCGAAGGCGATTCACGATGACCGTCGCAGGCTTGGTGAGTTTGCTGCTAAGGCGGCGGACCGACTCAAGATCACCACCGACGGTGGAGGTACGGCACCACTCGGAGGAGTGGGAGTGGATCCCCCTTCCTACTATGTGGTCGCAATGGGACAGGGCAGCGTCCACTCGAGCGTCGTTGCTGACGACAGCCTCCTCCGGCAGGTGGGACTTTTTGGATGCGTGTACGTGAACCGTACCCTCTTGTAGTGGGTAAAGGTGCACAGACAACGCAAGGCCGAGGAGGCTATCATCGATGCTATAAGGACATCAAAGCTGAAGTTTGCTTTTGCCAACCTGCTGGACCACGTCGGTGAGAGCATCACGGACCTAGACCGTGATCGCCAGCTACAGTGCCTGGCCGCTCATGAGGCAAGTCGCCAATGCAATGACCTCGACATGGCATTACAGAGCGTGACCCATGTGCGGATGAAGCAGCAAGCGCAGCATGCTGTAGCTGCTGATGCCATTGCCGGTGGCAGCGACAACTTGCGTACCTCGACGACTTCGGGACCGGTCATGAACATGTCCTTCCTCCACAGTGTGGAGATCTTCCGAAGGGGCGTGAAGCTGACCGACTGGCTGAATTGCATGGAGCACGTTCTATGTATCCACAAGGCTCCACTCAGTCAGTGGGGCGACCTTGCCATGACGCGGCTTGAAGACAAGATTTTCAAGTATATGGTCAAAGAGTAGGGTGCGCAACAGTCGCACCTCGAGTGGTAGCCCATGCCGTGAGATGTCTTCTGTGCGATCATGCATAAGAAGTGAACCCAACGTGAGGAGGCACAGTGCGCCTTCCACAAGATCAAGGAATTCAGGTAGCTAGGTAGATCGCTCGAAGCCTACTTGAGTGAGTTCACCACACTCGTGGAGGAAGCCGAAAGCTTCACCGAGGGCGATGGGACTCAGACCTTCAAGTACCCGGAGTGCATGCTGTTGGAGTACTTGCGTGAAGGTCTTGCTGGCGAGAAGCTAAAGGACAAGACCACTACAACGACAACCGGGCAGGCTTCGACAAGCTGGAGGGCGTTGCACTACTCAGACACACGGCCGAACGCACGTGCACCGTAAGTCCGCGACATGCACATGGAAGTTGCGGGGGCTGGAGGAGCAACCGGGTAGCAGGGCAGGGCCAAGGATAAGCAGCCCGTAAACCCTCCAGTCAGGAAGACTGGTGGGTACAAGCCCCCAAAGTTGTGATAGTGATGGAAGGAAACACTCTCAAAGCGATGAGTTCAATCGCGTTCACTGTACCTTTGGTTGACGTCGTCAACCCAGTAAAATTTAAGGACTAGAAAGTTCTAGCCGACTTTACACGTGTCCACAAGATATAGATTCAAGTAGGTGAAACATGGGAGCTACGGCGTGTGTCGTATAGATTCCGTGTTTGTCACAAGCTCGGTTTGCCATCGTCGAGCCTGTTCATTCGGAAGAGTTGGGGCAACATGACGATGCAGTTCAATGGACACCTAGCCGGTGCTCCTGTGAATGTACTTGCTGACACTGAAGTAGATGACTCCTTTGTCAGCCTTGGTTTTACTCGATAGATTGGCTTGAATTATGAGCCATCGAATGGCGCAGTTGTTGTCAGTGACAACCGTACGGTACCCGTGATCGGTACCTGTAAAGTGAAAATCTGTATTCAAGGGTACACACAGAGTGTCACATTGAAGGTACTCAACCTTCTATACCCGTTTGACGTGGTGCTAGGGGATCCCTGGCTCCATGAAAATAAGGCTCTAATGTGCTTTGAATCAAAGAATTTCATCCTTGGAAAAGGACAACATCGCTTTACGCTGATTCCGAGTACGGAATTGTCACCGACCCGACTCAAAGTCCATGCCAGCTTGTCTGCGATGTAGGTCAAGAGACGTATTCGACAAGGTCGTCGATACTTCTTGGCCCAACTGTAGAAAGTAGAGGAAGACATGAAGGGAGACACACCACAAGAGATCAAATATCTATTGGTGGAGTTCTTGGATGTATTCCAAGACCCACCAGCTTGACTTCTGCCAGAACGACAAATAGGCCACATTATTCTGCTGCAACTGGAAGTGACTCCTCCATTCAGACCCATGTATCACCTTAGTCCAGCGGAAAGGCAAGAGGCCGAACGCCAAATCAAAGAGTACTTTGCAAAGGGGTGGATTGAGCCAAGTAGCTCATCGTACAATGCGCCGATCCTTTTTGTGAACAAAAGGGATGGTTGTTTACGCATGTGCGTGGAGTATCGTGCGCTGAACAAGCTGATGGTAAAGAATCAATTCCCTTTACCGCGGATTGAGGACTTGTTAGACGAACTCCAAGGGACAAAAGTATTCTCATCCTTGGATTTTTCGCAAGGGTACCATAAAATCCGCATCACGGAAGATGATGTGCCTAAAACTGCATTTTGAACGCACATGGGACACTATCAGTTCTGGGTGTTATGCTTCGGGCTAATGAACGCCCCGGCAACCTTCCAAAGAGAAATGAATCGAATGTTTGCCAAGCAACTCAGTCAGTTTTTCTTGGTTTACCAGAACGACATCCTGGTTTTCTCCAAATCCATGGAAGAGCACATAGAACATCTGTGCAAAGTCCTCGCGATCCTTCGGTAACATAAGTTCTACGGAAAATTGAGCAAGTACAAATTTGCACAAGATGAGCTCAAATACCTTGGACACATTGTCGGCAAGGACGGTATTCGTGTCAACCCACAAAAGGTCCAAGCCGTGGTGGACTGGCCGCGTCCGGAAAATGTTGGGCAGATTTAGTCTTTCCTCGGCCTTGCAAACTACTTTCGATGGTTTATGCACGGGTATTCGACCCTGGTAGCACTGCTAACCAGGCTCACGTGAAAAGATGTGTATTGGGAATGGACATTTGATTGCGAGAACGCCTTTCTCAAAGTCAAAGAGCTTCTATCCACAGTGCACGTGTTAGCTCTCCCAGATCCATCATAACCGTTGGAGGTTTGATGTGATGTGTCACTAGTAGGACTCGGAGCTGTCCTCATGCAAAACGGTCACCTTGTTGCGTATGAAAGTCGGAAGCTCATCCCCGCGGAAACGCGATACACAACTGGGGATCAAGAGCTCCTTCTGGTAGTACAAACTTTCGAGATGTTGCATTGCTACCTCGAGGGTACCGAAGGGGGTGTGACGGTTGTGACCGACCATGACCCATTGGTGTTTTTCCAAACGCAACCGAACCTGTCAAGACAACAGGCGCGTTAGAGCGAATACTCGAGCCAATTCTCATTCACATGGGAGTATTGGCCAAGATGCAACAATGTGGCCAATCCACTAAGCCGGCAGCCCGTGGAAATTAAAGCAACCACCGTGGTCGGTGGGTGTTTTTTAACCATTGCGACAGCAACCGTGCAAACAACAAAGCTCCATGCACCCCTGCGGCAACCACCTCGAGAGATTATCCATTACAACAATTTTGTCAACAGAATCCAGATGGGATACTTTGTGGATTCTTGGTTTCAAGACCCTCAAAACCTAGAAAAGCACGGATTGGTGGAAGCCGCAGGAATCTATTGGCACGGAGAACAAGTTGTGCCAGACTCAGGAGACCTTCGAGCGAAGGTTATCTCCTAGTTCTACGACCCGCCGGTCACAGGTCATGTGGGACCTCAAAAGAACGGACAGGCACTCTCGGACCACTATTGGTGGCCAAGATGGAGTGTCGATGTCCATCAGTATTGCATGACATGCGGCCCATGTCTTTGGAATAAGGCTAGTAACAAGAAGCCTATTAGACTCCTTGAATAGCTTCCCATTCCTGGGACTCCATGGGAGTGCGTCAGCATAGACTTCATTACCGGTCTTCCGGACACGGCCCGTGGCCACGATGCAATACTAGTGGTTGTAGATCTTCTGACGAAGATGACAAACTTCATTCCTACAACCACTGATGTGAATGCACATGAGACCGCTCGTCTCTTCTTCAAGGGTGTTGTAAATTAAGTACCACGGCTTGCCGTTGCGCATTATGTCCAAGTTCGAGGTAATACCCCCTCGTTTCGGACCCAGAACGAGGGGGTGAGGTAAAAACAAAAATGGGCCTCCGGAGACTTGAATTATTCAAGTCTCCCTGCATAGGCTCGTTGATGACGATTGCCCCCAGAGTGACGCGGAGGGGAAAGCCCCTTGAGAGAGCTGTGGACACCATTCTACGAACTCTGACGACGACCTAAGTGCAGGAGCTGGAGGTTCCGACCCGTTACAACAAGGAGTTGGATCGTTGAAAACTATTTGACATTTTGATAAAAAACTCCGACTACATGAATGTTGATGTTAGCACCCTCTCTGCTAATGTGATCAAGGAGTGGCTCATGTCAGCAATTTCAATGCTCACATCACTAGCTCAGAGGTCTGCTTCATCGCCCTTTTTTCTCTTGCGGAATATGTGAGAGGTCATGAGAGGGCATGACGTCATCAATCCCTCTCTCAACAGCCATGGTAGCTCCGTCGCCATTTACTACGGCCACTACTAGTGCTACTGCTATGTAGTAGTAGTGCAACCGTGCAGTTGCATAGCCGCAATGTATGACCCACGTACCAAGTAGCTGATGTGGACAGTAGCTGTGCAACAGCCACTACTAGGCTATGTTGTTACTGTTATTACCTTATGCAGCCACACAACTACGTAGTTGTAGCTATCGTGGGCAGCAGCTGGGCAGCCACTGTTGCTACTGCTGTTGTACTGGTGTTGCTACAATTACTGTTACTCCTGTGCTGCTTTTTTTGTTGCCGCTACTACTTGAGAAGTTGCATGGAAGCTTCTTAGCGACACAGCCGCTGACTGGGCGTCAGTGCCTGGTCAGACGGTGATGACAGTCACAAGTCGTGCACACAACGGCAAGGGTCTGGCTAGGAGACACAAGGCAAAGTGTCAGAATGCTTCAATAGCATTTGCAGAGAGAGATGACAAATGAAAGGTCCATGGCATAAGTACCTGCCGCGGCGCACGGCGGGTGTCGCACGGGACAGTGCAAGATCTGTCCTAAAACCTGCCCAAAACCACTGTTTTGGCCATAACTCTGCGCAGACATATCAGAATGTTATGCCGTCTGAACCTAGACGTACAGGATCAAAAGCCGGATGCTATGACTGGTCACATGCATGCATCTGGCATCAAACGATGGACACACAATGCAATTACATGCATATCGGGCCCACAGCCAGTCCACCGATAAACTTCTACGTGCTGCAGAAAAACCACAGGAGGTCCCGGGTAGCGTCCAGAGCTCTGGAACGGTCGTCGGTCAGCTCCAGGATGGTAGTCCACCACCAGATGACGCACCGGTGCCTCCAGGGTCCGCATCAGGGATCTCCACGCGTATGGACACGCCCGAGTGGTCACAGTAAACTGTACAGGTCGATGGGAACATCACAAATCACAACACTCTCCCATGACCCGATGGTGCGCATGTCCATACACGTGCAGCACTGAGACGAGTACAAAAATGAGTGCAATGAAAAATGTGGCACGGACACAAACACACCCTATACTCAACGTGGAGCCTGCAAGAACTCGGCAAGGAGGTTGACGGCAAATGCGATGTCAGGACGTGTGGTAGTGGCCAAGTACATCAAAGATCCGATGAGACGGAGGTACAGGGTCACATCCACTGTCTCCCCTAGCTGTGTGGGATCGTCAACCTTCAAGGCATCCTGCCTGTCAGGTGTGAGAGGTGTGGAAGTCGTGGACACTGCGCTGAGAAGTTCACCGGAGCGCTCCCCCACGACACATGCGTATTGGGCCTGATGCAGTAGTAGATTACGACGTCTGCGGTCTCGCACGATCTCCATGCCAAGGAACACCGCTACAAGACCAAGGTCCTTCATCTTGTAGGCAGTCTGGAGGACAGCCTTGGCCTCCTTCACGGCCTCCAATGAAGGAGACATGATCAGAAGGTTGTCGACATAGACCAGGATGGCGGTGAATGGCTCAGGCGTCCGTCGGATGAAGAGAGAGGGATCTGCCTCGCTCCGTACATATCCCGCACGAGTTATGGTAACAGTGATCTCCTGGTTCCAACACCGTTGAGACTGCTTGAGGCCGTACAAGGACTTGCGCAAGTGCCAGACCTTGTCACCGTCCTCAAAGCTGGGCGGCTGAGCTACGTAAATCTCCTCATCCAGAGAGCCATGGAGGAACACATTTTTCACATCCATCTGGTGCAGTTCCCAGTCATGCTGAGCCACAATACCGAATAGAGCTGGAGCTGAGGTCATGCGGCCGACAGGGGCAAAGGTGTCAGTGTAATCGATGCCCTCAATCTGAGAGTACCCCTTGACAACCAAGCGAGCCTTGTGGCGTTACAGTGAGCCATCTGGCTTCACCTTCTTGCAAAAGACCCACTTGACCTGAATAGCCTTCCTCCCAGGTGGAAGGATGACTAGCTCGTAAATTCCGTGCTCTCGGATGGCGCGAAGCTCATCCTCACAAGCAGCACGCCAAGCGTTAGCATCCTATGATGAGAGGGCTTCCCTCAGTGAGCCTGGGTCATACGCCATAGAGGGAGAGCTCTGCGTGGCAAGAGCGCATGCCTAAGTGCTAGGTCTAACGACCACAAGATCGGCTGATGCATCACAAGTGATATGAAACTCGCGAGTGACAAGGTCGTGTCCTACGGGACACGCTGAATGTACCTCTGCATGCTCAGTGTGGACATTCAGGCCTAGGGCCTTTGTGCCAGGATCACCGCTCGCGATGTTGCGAGCGGAGCGCCTGGGTGCGGGACTAGACACTCGCTGAGCTCCGGAGTCCAATAGTCGAAGACGACCGCCAGGCTCACGGGAGTAGCCCGGGCTCGAGGGGCGCACCTCAGGCTCAGGTTGGGGCACAATCGCAGCTGGAGAGGGCTGAGGCAAGGAAGCTGGTGATGCCGTGCGAGGAGATGCGGGTGTGGGAGACATGGAGCTCGGTGTGACAGTAGGAGCAAGTGAGGCACATCCACGCACAGAGGCAGGAGTGCCGGTGCACACAGGTATGGTCACAGGAGTACGCACAGGTACAGGATCATGGGTACCTGTGGGGCGTGGAGGGACAGGGATAGAAGCCGGCGGTGCTGGAGAGATCTCTGGACCGACAGCGATGATCGCTGGGTCATCAAGCGCCAGAGAAGTGGAGGGAGCTCGAACGGACACGTCAGCCTGGGAATCGGTGCTCGCAAGCGCAGACTCCCCCATCTGTCGAGAAACCTCACACGTGGACACGTGTGTGACGGATAGCGACGTGATCAAAGTCAGATCGCGGTAGGTGAGGGATTCAAAGAAGAGCGCGTCACGAGACTCAACAATGCGATGACGAGTAGGGTCCCAATAACGCCATGCCTTCGACCGTGGGGAGATACCAACGAAGGCACACAAGCGGCCCCGCGGTGAGACCTTGGACCCCTGCTGGTCCTCAGTGTACCACACAAAAGCCAAGGATCCCCAGACGCGAGCGAGGCGCAAGTCAGCACGGTGGCCGAACCAGAGCTCAAACGGTGTGACGTGGTCCGGAAGAGGACCGTGCGGGAGGCGGTTCCAGACCCAAGTCATGTAGGCGGAGCCTTCAAAAGCGAAGGACTCCGGAAGCCCGCACTCAGACCGCATAGCGCGAACCGCATCCTCCATGGTGCGGTTCCAGTGCTCATAAACACCGTTCTGCTGAGGAGTAGCAGGAGCGGAGACCTGATGAAAAATCCCGTGCTCGGCGAAGAATCTGTCCAACTCGCCAAGGAATCCGCCGCTGCGATCTGAGCAGAAGGTGTACAGCGTGTGGCGAGACTGACGCTCAGCCATCACTAGCCAGAGGTGAACCACGAGAGCGACGTCACTCTTCTGGCGCAGGTTGTAGACCCACCGCATCCGGGTGAAGTCATCAGTCAGGGTCAGGACGTATCGGCCCCGATCGGACAGAGACTTGACAGGTAGGGAACCAAGATGATCCGAATGAACTAGCTCAGGAGGGCGAAGTGCGTGTTAACGGGAGTCACGGTAGGTGCAACGATGCATCTTACCGTGAGCGCAGAAGAGGCAGTCGGTCTTCGGCGGCTTCTCGAAAGAAGCCGCGTAAACACCGGGGGTGGGCTGTGTCCGAATGTGCTTCGATACAGTGTCGGATCCTACATGACACAGGCAGCAATGAAGCAATCGCTGGTGCTCAGGAGACAACACACCATTGACAAAAACACGAGCGGAAGGGGAGGGGGAGCAAGGAGCACAAGTCTGAGAGACACGATACAGGTCATCCACAACATAGGTATGAAGGACAACGCTACGAGTGTCAACAGCAGTCACAGTCGCGGACTCTGCAGTGTGCACCACGGAGAGTCCCATCAGTGTGCAAGCACGCACACAAAGCAAAATGAGCTCAAAGTCAGGCACAAACAGCACCTCGGAAAGATACAGGGGGCAGACGAACCATCAAAACAGACGACCCGAACACCCTGGACTGGCAAGGACTGACCAGAGCCTGTGCGGACAGAACGAACAGACGCAACAGGGCCGAGAACAATGAAATCACTGTGACGACAGGTCATGTGATGAGTGGCACCGGAGTCGATGATCCAAGTGCCATTGGGATCACGACTAGAGGACGTCACTGTACAGAAAGCAACAGAATACTCGGCCTCAAACGGACGCTGGACAGCAGATGGGGAGGAACGAAGAAGGGCACAAAGGTGAGACTCCTGAATCCAATCCGTACAGTCAGGCCCATCGTCATCACATGCCAACTGTGCCCCCCCACACGAGTCATCCCGAGCCACAAGAACAGACGAACAGAAAATCTGTGAACCACCCGGCTGTGACAACACACTCGAACCTCTCTGAAAGCGAAGCGCCAGAATGTGTCGATGCTCGACGATGGTGCGGTCACGTGTGTCTGGGTCGCGGCTGGTCGCCAGTGGTGAAGCGGGAACTGTTGCCGTCATGGTCGCCACGCGTCCGAAGGATGTGCTGCTCGCCTTAGACCGTAGTGTGTGTGCAGCCTGGAGCCCACGAGTAATCCGCGCCCAGTCGAGCGGCTGCTGGCAATAAATGTAGCGATGGACGCCTCCACAGTTGTAGTAGTGAACGGTGCGTCCACTGCTACTGCCCGATGATGGCTGCTGCTGTGGCTGCTGCTCGCTCGAGCCGCACATCCGTCACCCCTTATTCCCCTGTGCTGCTGCCGTGACAACCTATGTCTGAGCCGGTGTAATCCGGGTGGAAGGGGAGGAGGAGGACGAGACAGAGGATGGAGAAGGAGTCTGCAGGAGGGGCATCGGTGGTGATGCAACGACTGCTGCAGCAATGGAGGTCTCCTGATGAGCCACGACTGCCTCACTAGAGGAAGTCACCTGGAGGAAGAGCTGGTGCGCCCAGGGAAGAAGCTGCAGTGAGGCCGAAAAAGGCTCGAGCACGACGTCGCTGTACCACGTGAAGATGTGCGTGTGCTCAAGGCGAATCCCGAGCATGATGGTGCAGAGCACCCACAGTTGTGTACCTCTTGAGGTCCCAAGGCGCATGTAAATGTGCATGGCGCGTCGCCAGTAGTTGGCTGCAGGCTCGGCAGGCCCCTGGCGAAGGGAGTGAAAGGCACGGATGTGCGCGGAGCATGTGGCGTGCGTCTCTGCAGCAAGCAGGGACAATGCTAGGTCCCAGCCCCCACGTGGATCAGCACCGGTGCCTGTGCCCGCCTCGCCAAGGAACGAGCGGAAGTCGGCGATGGTCTCGCGCGACATGGCGTAGAGAAGTCCACGCATTGCCCTAGCCGCTGTCAGCACCTGAGCTTGGTCCGTAGTCTGATACGGACTGTGGTAGTAGGGCCACACGCCCTCTGTAGTGGCCCAGACCTGAAAGAGGATCTCCTAGCAGTCAAAGCCGTCCTCGCTGACATACCGTGGGGACGGCGTCTCGGAGTCCTTGGGTTGCCACTCCGTAGGGAGAGCAACCACAGGCTGGGAAGGACGAGGGATGGGAAAGACGCCGGAAAGAGGGAAGTCACTGGGGTGGAGGTCAGGCGACGATCGAAGCTCCAGGAAGCGGGATGTGTGTGGGGGCCGAGAGCTCGTCTGAAGCTGGCAGATACGCTCTTCAAGCACACAAATCTCGCCCTCGGGGGAGTCGCCCTCCATGCCTCGCATGTCTGGATCCTCGTCCCAAGGATCAAGAGGTGGCGGGTCGGCTCCAGCTCCTGTCTTCGGTGCTGGAGCTGACTGCTGTGTAGAGGGTGCGACCCCGGCCGCTCCCTCAGAAGTCTATCATGGAGTCATGGAATGTCCTCGAAGAAGCTCGGTGAGTGTACGGATGGCGTCACTCTGCTCCTGCTGCAAATGACGCATCTCGTCCTGCTGGCTCCGCAGGTCCTCAATGGCCTGTGAACGTGGGCTCATGACCCTTGAGGAGGAAGAAGAGGGATCTAGTACCCTTTTTCCCTTCTCGTAAGACGGAGCCATGGTGCCGCTCATTATAGGCCGAGACGTCAACATGGTCGAATTGCAGAAACGTGAGCGTTTCTCGAGGAGTTGAAATGCTGGCAACGTTTGACCCTCTGACCAAAAATTTCTAAGGCAAGTGCTGACATCAGCAGGAAGTTGCCAACATCAGCAAGACCTGATGACGTCAGCAAGTAAAAATGCTGATGTCAGCTTGCCTTCCCCCTTTTTTATCAACCTTCGCGGTTGCTACGCGAGCGGACGGCCGCTCCGCAGCAGCCGCGCGGAAGCTGAGCGGAAGTCGCCGCTCAGCTGCTGCTCCGGCGTCAGCTGCAGCAGCAGCCGCGCTGCTGCGTGCAAGGCAGCCACCTGGCGGCTGCGTGCGCGGCCATGGCAGCAGCTGCACGCTGCTCCTGCTGCTGCGCGCTATGGTTGCTGCACGCTGCCGCCGCTGCCACGCGCTGCTGCCGCGCGCTGCTGCCGCTGCTACTGTTGCGCTATTGCTGCTGCCGTTGCTATTTCCACTGCTCCTACGCTGCTGCTGTGCTGCTGCCACCGCTGCTTCTGCAGCTGCTGCTACGCTGCTACTGTGCTGCTGCCACTGCGTGCTGCTGCCGCTGCGTGCTGCTGCCGCTGCGTGCTGCTGTTGTGTTGCTGCCGCCGCGCACTGCTGCCACCGTTGCTGCTGCCCTGCTGCTGCTGCTGCTCAGTGCTGCTGCTGCTGCATGTGCCAATGCCTGTAGCAGCTGGCGACTGCAGTCTACTGCAGATGTCTCCTGCTACCGCTAGCAGCTGCTGCTGATGCAATCTCACGTAGTGATGGTGAGCGACGTCGATGGCGATCGGTTGTCATCGTCGATAGGTCCCTGTGGATCTGCTGCAGCGGTGACTCTCACTGCTGCTGCTCTGCTGCGTCTCTGCTGCACAGCTCGGTGAGAACTGTTTCACCGCTCTGATACCATGAGAAGATGCATGGAAGCTTCCTAGCGACACAGCCGCTGACTGGGCGTCAGTGCCTGGTCAGACGGTGACGACAGTCACAAGTCGTGCACACAACGGCAAGGGTCTGGCTAGGAGACACAAGGCAAAGTGTCAGAATGCTTCAATAGCATTTGCAGAGAGAGATGACAAATGACAGGTCCATGGCATAAGTACCTGCCGCGGCACATGGCGGGTGTCGCATGCGGCAGTGCAAGATCTGTCTTGAAACCGGCCCAAAACCACTAATTTGGCCGTAACTCTGCGCAGACATATCAGAACGCTACGCCGTCTGAACCTAGATGTGCAGGATCAAAAGCCGGACGCTACGACTAGTCACATGCATGCATTCGGCATCAAACAGTGGACACACAATGCAAAAACATGCAAATTGGGCCCACGGCCAGTCCACCGATAAAATCCTGCGTGCTGCGGAAAAATTGTGGGAGGTCCCGGGTAGCGTACAGGTCTCTGGAACGGTCATCAGTCAGCTCCAGGATGGTAGTCCGCCACCAGATGACACACCAGTGCCTCCAGTGTCCGCATCAGGGATCTGCACGAGTATGGACACGGCCGAGTGGTCACAGTAAACTGTACAGGTCGACGGGAATGTCACAAATCACAACACTATTGTTTACAATGATGTTGCTATGCGCTCCTACTATTGCACCCTACTGCTTATGTGCCACTGCTTTTGTTACGTTACTATTGCTGCTATAGCTTTGCTACTACCACCACTGTTGCTGCTACGTTTGTAGTAGTGTAGCTGCTATTGCTGCTATTTCTAGTACTATGTTATTACAGCTAGTGCTACAAAATGCAACTACCTCTACTAATTGTTGCTGTTAGCTATTGTTGTTGTCCTCTGCTACTACTACTACTACTGTTACAATTTAACTACAATTTCTATTTCAATCGCATTATTGGCACTCTATGGGAATGCTGTTACTGTCACACTAGTGTTGTTCCTCTTATGGCAATGGTAACGACTCACGCTGCTTCTTCCGGTTCCACCTTCCCTAAAGGTGGTCCCATGGTGATGCCACTGCTATTGACATCACGGCGATGTCTATGCTACTGTTGTTGAATACAACGGGTCCAAAGAATGTGGCAACAACTGTGACTATCACTTCTGCTACCGGTGTTGTGTCTATGTTGCGTACCTTAGCGAAAAGAGAGTTGCTGTGCCGATATCATAGGAAGATGCTAGGAAGCTTCCTAGCCTTACTGTCGCTAACACAATACAGTCAGCTGATACGGTAGCGTGCTAGGCAAGTGCAAGAAACAGCAAGTGTTGGACTAGGGAGACGCGTAGAGTCTCATCAGCTTCAGTGACTTGAGCATGCAGAGAGAAATGGCACTTGACAAGCGCACCGTAGATAGCTTTGAATGCTAAGCTAGCAAGCAAGCAAGTAAGTAGCAAGCAAGTAGCTGGCGACAGGAGGAACCATGGATCGGGAGCAAGCTCAAACTAGAGAGAGCGAGAGTGAATCGATGTAAGTGAGTAACGAGCGAGCGAAGTGATAAGAGCCGGTTGACCGGGCCACCCACGCGAACCACTCCACGTGGGGTCCGGCCGCCATCCAGGGATCAAACCTGGCCCTGGAGCGAGCGAGCTCTAGGCGGTTTCTCACACGCCAGTATAAACCGAACATGTGGTCCCGAGGGATCAGCAACCCGGAACACTACGCTAGACGCATGCAAGAGTGTAGGAAGTCAGTCATGCCACAATCATGCATGCCAGTAAATGTATCCCCCATTTTGGCATGTGCCATCATCACTAAACAGAGACTTGTCATGAGGACAACGTTTGTGCTGTGGTCACCACTCTGCAACTTGATGGTGTCACCACCACTATGTGCCCCATGCTGCGTCACAGTCTTGCACCGATGAGCCTCAGTCAAGACCAATCACCTGCAGTGGTGAGGTGTGTGTGTGTGTGCACGGAGACAAGAGGGCACTTGCGTGTGTCATGACCATAACCAACACTCCCCCATGACCCACAGACGAACAGGCCATACACACACAGAAAACCGAACAAAGGGAACATCACAGGACTCAAGTCAACCTGGGGCATCACGAGAACACAGCAAGTCAACAGCATGCACGGCCGCTTTGAACATTCCACTGCTGAGCGCTTTGGTGAGAAAGTCCGCACGCTGCTGACGAGTGTCGAACTTGACAACCTGAACTTCTCCAGCAGCAATGCGCTCGCGTACAAAATGATGCTCAATGTTGATGTGCTTAGTGCGAGAGTGATGCATGCCATCGTGCTCGGTGATTGCCTTTGCACTCTGGTTGTCACAGCGCAGGGTGATGTAACGAATGGGGACACGCAACTGTTGCAACAGGCGGGACAGCCACACACTCTCACACGTACCTGCGCCCAGAGCCACGTACTCGGCCTCACTGGAGCTTCAAGCAACACAACCCTGTTTTCCACTCTTCCAGGAGACATCAGTTCCACCGACGACAAAGATGTAGCCAGTGCGGCTACGAGCGTCTGTGTCATGAGCCCAGTCACTGTCTGTGTAGCCGTCAACGACCACTGAATGCTGGGTACAGTAGCAGAGTCCCATGCGTGCAGTGGACAACGCGTAGCGGACCACACGCAGTGCGGCCTCAAGATGTTTCTGTCGAGGCTGCTGGGAGAACTGAGCAAGGAAGTTGACCGCGAAGGCCACGTCTGCCCGAGTGGTGGTGGCGAGGTACATGAGAGAGCCGACCACACAAAGGTAGTCGGTGATGTCAACAGGCTCCCCCAGCTGCGCTGAGTCCAGGGACTTCAGCAGGCGCTGACCTGCTGGAGTCATTGGTGTGGATGCGGTGGGAATGTCTGTAAGCAGTGAGGCAAAGCGCTCCCCCAGTGTGTGAATGTAGGCAGCCTGGTGAACGTGCAGAGTGCGACGCTGACGGTCATGCTGAAGCTCCATCCCCAGAAAAACTCGTACCGGACCCAGATCCTTCATCTTGTATGCAAATTGCAGCAGATTCTTCACTGGCTGGATAGCTGCGGTGCTGGGTGAGGCAATGAGCAGGTCATCAACGTAGACCAGTATGGCTACGAACGGCTCAGAGAGGACGCTCAAGAAGAACGTTGGATCGACCGTGCTGCGACGGTAACGTCCACGCTCAAGAGTCGAGGAGATCTCCATGTTCCAACAACGAGGCGACTGCTTGAGCCCATAGAGGACTTTGCACAGTCGCCAGACCTTGTTCGTGCCATCGGTGAAGCCCGGGGGCTGTATCATGTAGATTTTTTCGTCGAGCTTTCCATGCAGGAAGACATTGTTGACATCCATCTGCTGCAGTTCCCAGTTGTGTTGGACGACAAGACTCAACAGTGCTCGAGCAGTGGTGTACCTCCCGACCGGTGCGAAGGTCTCATCGAAGTCAACTCCAGGGATTTGGGAGAACCCCTTAGCCGTAAGGCGAGCCTTGTAGTGGTCGACTGTTCCATCGGGCTTCAGCTTACGCCGAAGGACCCACCGGGCAGAGACTGCCTTGCGGCCTACAGGTAGATCCACGAGCTCAAAGACTCCATGGTCCTGGAGGGCTGTGAGCTCATCCTGCATGGCCTTCTCCCAGAGGTCAGCGTCTGCGACCTCATGAGCCTGCCGGACAGTGGTGGGCTTAGGGGAAAGAATGTGAAGGACAGAGGCCGCAAAGCATGCGGTGACATAACCAGCGACAGAGGACTCAAGAGCACTGTGGAACTCATGGGCTACAAGAGCATAGCCAACTGCGGAGTTGGGGTGTACGACACCCACGGACAGGCCTAGTGCATCAAGGCCGGTGGGTCGCACTCAGGGACCAGCTGTGGAGGATGAGGCTCTGGAGCTGGTGACCCGCTGAGTGGGCTGAGAGGCAGTGGATGAGCCCACGGGGACTGACTCAGCAGGCGCCCTGGAAGAGCGGGGGCGCTCATGGGAGGGCTGAGAAGATGGAGAGGAAGGAAGGGCACGCAGTCTCCCCCCACGAGTGTTAGGCTCAGGACCAGAGATCGGAGCCTGAGGAGTGTCACCTACGGCAGTGTCAAGCACTGGAGGCGACGAAGAGAAAGGAGATGAGCTGGGAGGCGAGTGGGCAGTGGACTGTGCGGGAATGGGTCCCGAGTGCGAGGACTCGGGACTGCCAGTGGACGGCGAGGACACGGGACTGACAGCTGGGGGTAAGGACGACACGTACTCCAAGGAGGGTTCTGATGCTCTCGACTCAGAAGAGGCAGGGGAGAACTCGGAGGGGGAGTCCTCGTCACTGTGCGTGGGGGTGACAGCAGGGGACACCGTGTGAGAGAGAGAGGAGGATGCTCGGAGATCGGAGGCTGGAACAGACCCTGGAACAGACCCACCCCTCCCAAGCCGACGAAGCGAGGAGAGAGAAGAAGGAGGAGGGACATGAGACAGGTCACGGGGGAAGACATCCTCGAAGAAGAGGGCATCACGCGACTCAATGACACGAGAACGATTGGGATCCCAGAAGCGCCATGCCTTCGACATGGCCGACACACCAAGAAAGGTGTAGAGGCGAGCACGAGGGCTGAGTTTGCCGTCGCGGAAGTCCTCGGGCAACCAGACGGCAGCCACACAGCCCCAGACACGAGCCAGACGGAGGTCAGCACGGTGGCCGTACCAGCGCTCAAAGGGGGTGACGTGACGAGGAAGAGGACCGTGAGGAACACGGTTCCACACCCAGGTCATGTAGGACATGGCCTCGAAAGAAACGACGGGGGAGAGGGACGACTCACTGAGGAGAGTACGGACACCGTCAGCAAGAGTGCGGTTCCAGCGTTCAGGGACACCATTTTGTTGGGGTGTGTAGGGAGCCAAAGGTTCCATACACACCCCACGAGATGTCAGGAAGCGGGCAGTGGGACCCATGAATTCACCACCGCGATCACAGCAAAAGACTTTGAGTCTGCGACCACAGGCTAGTTCAGCCTGCAACAGCCAGGACTCCAGAGTGGGACAAACATCACCTTTTTGTCGAAATGCAAAGACCCAGCGCATGCGAGAGAAGTCGTCTGTGAGGCAGAGGACATAACGACCGACACCACCAAGAACATCATGGGCAAGGGGTCCCATCACGTCAGCGTGCAGGAGGTCAAGTGGGTGAGAAGTGCGGGACTCAGATGTGGAAAAAGAGGAGCGATGCATCTTGCCTTGCGCACAGTCAAGGCAATCAGTAGGGCAAGGTGCAGAGAATGTGTCGGCATCAAGACCATGAGCGGCGTGTCCCGGAGCAGACTGTCAATCACAACAGTGTGAATGTGACAGAGGCAGCGATGGAGCAACTGTGCATGGAAAGGAGTGAGAGAGCGGGCCACATGAACAAGGGCGGTCGAGGAAGGATGGGGTGCAAAAGAGGGCACGCGAAACAGGCGGTCACAGCGAGTGTCACGCAGCAAAACACGACCAGTGGTGCGATGGAACACAAAGGCAATTCCACGGCTGGAGGAGAAGTCCATGCCCTGGTCGTCAAGAGTCGTAACAGACAGCAGACTGAGTTCAAGAGCGGGCACGTAAAGAACTTCAGGGAGGAAGAGTTCCCCCCCCAGGGCCAACGAAGCGGCCAACCCCAACCCCCTGGACAGGGAGAAGCTGGCCAGAGCCAGTGCGAACAAAGCGAACAGAGCCAACGGGACCCAAAGACACGAACGAGGAGCGACAAGAGGTCATGTGGTACCTGGCCCCTGAATCAAGGATCCAGAAGCCACCCGTCATGCGGACAGACGGAGGGTCACGACTCACGGCGGCAACATCAGAGCGAGGAGAGAGGCGATGACCACAGGCGGCAAGACAACGAGGAAGACTGTACGACTGCCACTGCTCAATCCACGGAACGTCAGCCGGGGGACAACCCTGAACATGACCGGGAGGAGGCCCACGAAGAGATGAATCAACGGCACATGCACACCCCCCCTCAACCGAACGCATACTCTCACCTCTCTGGTCACGGAGGTGTCGTTGGTGAACTGCGTGAAAGAGCGCAGAGTCCAGCTGGCGGTCGTCGTCAGATGGCCCGGTGATGAGTGCGCCTGGTGAGAGACGCTGGGGACTGGGAGTGAAGGATGCCCACGGCGGAGGTGAGTAGAAGCCAGAGGGAGGCCCAAAGTAGACAGGGCCACCAAGCCCCAGGGGCCAACCCCAGGGTGTGGGCGGAAGCGGGGAGGAGAGAGCAGCGCTGTAGGCAGCAGCTGTAGGTGAGGAGGAGGAGGAGGAGCGTGCAGGACCAACACCTGACCCTGTGGAGGTGGAGGAGCGTGCAGATCCACCATCAATCCCCGAGGAGCATGCCCAGTGAGCACGCATAGCTGAGGCAAGGCGTGCATCATCAGGTGGGGCAGGGCACTTGGGTGCCGCATGACCGGTGGCACCGCAACTCCAGCACGTGACAGTGCTGGTGGAGGGAGCAGGGAATGCAGCGCCATCAAAACTGCGACCTTTGCCACCCCTGCCCTGCCCCCCACCGCCAGAGCCATCCCCGTGGCCTTTACCTTTACCACCCCCCCCACCTTGACCAGCCCCTTGTGCAGCAAGACCTACAGGCCAGTGGTCAGAGATGACCACCGGGCTTGCGGGAGTAGCCCAATGCTTAGACGCTCACCTCAGGCTGCGGAGAAGGTTGTTGGGCCATAGCCACAAGGGAAATAGGTGCATGCACGGGAGTGGGTGTGACAGAGGAGACAGACACTGGCACGGGATCAAGTGTACCAGAGGGGACTGACGCTTGTACAGGATAAGGTTTGCTAGAGGAGACCGACACTGGCACCGAATTAAGTGTGCCAGACGGGTCTGACACTGGCACGGGATCACGTGTGTCAGAGGAGACCCACACTGGCATGGGATGAGGTGTGCAAGAGGGGTTTGACACAGGCACGGGGTCATGTGTGCCAGAGGGGGCTGATGAGGTTATTGGACCCACAGCCACGATGGTCGGATCGTTAGCAGCTGGAACCGGACCGCAGTTGAGGAGGCCCGAACAGACCCATCTGAAGGACTAGAATCCTCCATCCGCCGGGAAGCCAAACAGGTAGGAACGTGGTCGGCGGCCAGCAATAGAATGCTGGACAAGTCACGGTAGGTGAGATCCTCAAAGAAAAGAGCATCTCAAGAATCGACAATGAGATGTCGAGCAGGGTCCCAAAAGCGCCATGCCTTTGACCACGGGGAGATGCCGAGGAAGGTACACATGCGACCTCGAGGTGAGACCTCGGACTCTTGTTAATCCTCAGTGTACCAGACACAGACGATGGATCCCCAAATGTAGACAAGACAGAGATCTGCATGATGGTCGAACCCCAACTCGTAGGGCGTGACATGGTCAGGAAGCGGACCATCCGGCAAGTCGTTCCAGACCCACATCATGTAGGAGAAGCCCTCAAAGGCAAAGGACTCCGGTAAACCGAACTGAGACTGCATAGTGTGAACCGCATCCTCCATGGTGCGGTTCCAACACTTAGACACATCGTTATGCTGTGGTGTAGCAGGGGCAAAGAGTTGGTGAAAATACCGTGCTTAGCAAAGTAGGCATCCATCCCGCCTAAGAACTTGCCACCAAGATCCGATTGGAACATGTGCAAGGTGTGACGAGACTGACACTCAGCCATCACCAGCCACAGGACCGCCAGGGCGACATCACTCTTGTGGCAGAGGTTGTAGACCCACACCGCAGCCGGGTGAAGTCATCGGTCAGGGTAAAAACATATCGACCTCGATCTGAGACGGACTCGACTAGGAGAGGACCAAGAAGGTCCAATTGGACCAACTCTAGTGGACGCAGAGCCCGGGAAGAGGAGTTAGGGTAAGAGCATCGATGCATCTTACCATGGGCACAAAAAAGACAATCGGTCTTGGGCGGCTTCTCAAAGGAAGTCGTGTCAAGACCGAGGGCTGGCTGAGTTTGAATGAGATTGGACACATTGCCCTGGCTCACATGGCAGAGGCGACGATGTAACAAGCACTGGTGCTCAGGGGAGAGAACACCAGTGACAAACACATGCGTAGAAGAGAGAGGGGGAGAAGTAATAGAGGGAATGCAATGAGACACATGATAGAGGTCATCAACAATGGAGGCATGAAGCACGATGGCACGTGTGTCAAGAGGAGTCACTATGGCAGAGTCAACAGAGTGCTCAACAGTGAGATTCATCCTGGTTTCATAGCATCTCCTAGTCTTGCTATTGTTCAGTCAGTCAAGAGCCTCTTGCAGTCAGTGTACAAGATGAAAGATGTTGGGCCTGCCATATTCTTTCTGGACATGGAACTCGAGCGTGACCGCTCCAAGGGAACACTTCGTGTTCATCGGGCTACGGATGTGCACAGCCTGGAGAAGCTTTTTACTTCCTTACTCGCTGTTTTCACCTCGGCTTCCACACCAATGACCTCAGCAAGTCAAGAACTGTTGAAGCCACAGGTGGTCTCAAAAATGGGGGAGACAATAAATGTGACTCTCTGCGCGTAATTGGGTCTCTTATTTTATTGGCAACCACCATTCATGCAGATTTTCCTTTTGTAGTCAATTTCATGATGAAGATCTCTCAGTGCCCTAGAGAGCAACATCTTGAGGCTGCATTGCGTGTGATGCAATATGCCTCGTGCATGGGATTGTATTTCACGACACAGTCCTCAGTCATTGTCTATGGCTTCAAGGACAGTGACTGGGCTCATGACTCGGATTCTCACAGCCAAATGGTTACATCTTCTTGGTTGGGAGCACAGCCATCTCTTTAAAGATTGGTTGAAAAGGCTGTGTGGCCAGGAGCTCAAGCGAAGCTGAGAATATTGTACTTGGACTGTGAGAGTCAGAATACCAAGGCCAAAACAGACATACATTACAACCCTTCCCTCATGCCCTTGTGTAGTTGGAAATGATTTAGGGCATGCAGGCCCATGCAAAAACGAACATGAGCTCTGTGTGCGAGTGAAATGCAAAACAACAAAAAATTGGCTAAGTCTGGAACGCATAATATGAAAGAACAAGGAGAGTTTACAAATGAGCCCCTGGCGGGCTTTATGTACGGGCGCCGGCAGCTAGCCGCACCAGGCCCCGTCACCCCCGCTGAACCCAAACAAGTTAGTGGGGAGAACACACTGCATATAACACAAGAACAACAAACGTGATCTCCTCGAGGCACCGGAACAGCTCTCCGAGTGCCCGGGTCTCGACCACCGGGAAAATACGAGTAGTGCTAGAAAAACTCAAAATCAGTGTCCAGACATCCAAAACGGTTTTCCGAACATCGGAAGCCCTACCACAACCATCGAGTCTCCTCGTCGCACCGATACAGCCCTCCTGTCCCAGCTTAGATGCCGTCCTCAATGACATGCACGTCTAAAGCACTGCAACCTCCGCCGGACTGGTGTGAGCCTGCTGTACACAATCTCCAAAAGTCCGGTAGACGCATCTTGATCTGTACAGGACTCCTGTGCCACCTCTAGGCCTCCACCGGTCAAAGCTGCGAGTGGCACCGTCCTGGGACGCCGTGCCTGCGCTCCTCCTGATGTCACCTACTGCTGCGGAAGATCTGGATCGAGCCCGGACGTGGAATTCGAACTCGGTGACATAAAAGTTTCCACGATGAACGCCATGTCGGGATCAGACTCCAGGTCATGTGATGGTCACCGTATCATCTGAGTCAGCCTTAGCCGACGCTCGGGCACCACGGCCTGGCACGAGTGCGGATCCTGTCGCTACGGTCACAACAAGAAATACGCGGTGACCCCACTCCCCCTCGACAGGTACCACAACGGAAGCCGAGGAGGTGGAGGGTGTATCAAAACTGGCACGAGTATGGCGTGTGGAGCGCTGACACCGACGTCGCGAGGACAAACGACTGGAACGGCTGCATGAAGACATGTCATCGCGAGGTGGCGTTGTGGTCGCAGCAGAGTGGAAGATCGAAAGGATGGTGGCAGCCTGGAACTGGCCGATAGGTGGAGCTGAAGGGATACCATCGGATGAGGAAAGAGGAGAGGATGAAGGAGATGAGATCAAGGAGGCCGTCGACAAATGAGTAGCAGAAGCACGCTTGGTGACGACAAGGTCACAAAGTCACTGTACCATCTGCATCAGGCCGTTGATCTCGGCGAATATAGTCGCCAGAGGTCCAGCTAGGGGATCTACCAATGCTGGCAGATTCGCATGCTATGGAGGACGCATGCTCGGATGAGGCCGAAACCAAGGTGGATTCCAGCCGGGAGGGCGCGTCCAGCAGCGACGCCAACCACGACGTCCATCATCATAGTAGTAGCAGGCAAACGCGTAGCGCGCCTGCTCACATTTCTACGCACTCATCTCGTGCGTCGGACGATGGATAGGTGCCGAGGGCACCTACTCCCGATGGTAAACACCAAGTCGCGGGAGAGGATGAGACCAGTAGGTACTGTCACTCCCGGAGGTCACGACGTGAGGGTTAGAAAATGTGGGCAGACGGGGCGAGGTGCACTACCATAGTATGCCTGGAGTATGGAGTCTGACGAGCTGTGGCTACTAATGTTGCTGCCGCTATTGGAGCGAATACTACTCCAAGAACAGAAGGGGTGGCGACGACAGGTGTGGCTGCTGCTCCAAGTGGTAGACGACCCAGCCCTCGGAGATGTATAGACTCGAATCCACCGTTGATCCTACGGAGTGAACTGCGTACACCAATCCACGGGCCCCAGGGAGACGCTCGTCCACGGTGCATCTCGAAGAAGAAATTGCCGCTGATGACAATCTGCTATCGGTGGGGATGGAGGGACTGCAAACGCAGCTGCAACTACCCCTCGTTCGCCACTTCTATTGTTGCTACGAAAGCTGCTATTGCTGCGGTGACAGTAGTTGTACGATTTTGTTTTCATCAATGTCTTTTTTTCAGGTTGCTCTCCCCTCTTCTCGCCCTCAACCCCCTTTTTTTGGTTTTTGTTTCTTTTTGTTCTCTTTTCCACTCGCTTATAGGTGCACCCCCTTCGTATTTTTTTTCCTCTCGTCCCCCATTTTCTCGATTGCCCCTAATATGGGGCAATGGAGAAAATAGGGGATGGAGGGAGGGGTTGTCCGGCCTGTTCGGTCCTCCCTCCCGTGCAATGCTCGCTCGCTCGCTCGCTGAGCGAGCGCGTGAGTGAGTGAGTGAGTGGCAGGGGGGGGTCCGTCCCTCTCTGCCATCGGCTCCTCCGTCGGTTGGCCGACCGGGCCAACGAGGCCGATGGGCCCCTCCGAGGGGCTCCTCGGAGGAGGCTCGACTGAGCCCTCCGAGGGCCCCCTCGAGAGGGGAGGCTCGGCGAGCCAACACCCCCCTCTGAGGGGTCCCCTCTTAGGGGGCTCCTTAGAGGTGGGGTGGGCGGGAGGGCCGTCACAGGAAGCTGCGAAACCCTCCTTGCTTCGTCAGTAGTAGCTACAGTGGTAGGTGCAACTGCTGCGGTTGCTACTACTACTACTGCTTCTGCTTCTGCTACTGCTCTTGCTGCTGCTACTCTATGCAGCAGCTACTACTACTGGTTGTTTTTGTCGCCGCTACTGTTGCTACTGCTTGCTACTACCACCGCTGCTACTTGTTACTGTCGTCGCTGCTGCTGTTGTTGCACGCTGCTACTGCTGCCATCGCTGTTGTAGCTACTGCTGCTACCGCCACTGCTACAGTGGGTGTTGCTGCTACTACTATATGTTGTTGCTGCTGACACCGCTACTGCAGCGGCTGATGCACTGCTGTAGCTGTTGTTGCTGTTGTTGCTACGTGGAACAATGACTACTGCAACTGCTGCTGTTGCCGCCTATGCAGCTGCTGCAAATGCTAGCGTTGAGCACTGCTACTACTACTGCTACCGCCGCTGTTGCTGTTGCTGTGAGCGGCTGCGATGCCGCCACTAGTCCTATGGCGTGGCAGCGCAGCTGCCGCGGCTGCTACGTCTGCTGTTGCTATTGGTGTTGCCGCCACAGTTTCTAATGCTACTGTGTACGGCTCACCGCCCCTCTGACGTTCATGTGTAGTTGCTTTGCACTCCCTCATGCTGCTGCCGGCGTGGCGCCGCATGGCGCGGCCTCTTTGCGTTCTGCCCAATACTGCTGCTTCTGCTGCTCACACACCCCCCTGCGCTCTGATACCAAGTTGGAAATGATTGAGGGCATGTAGGCCCATGCAAAAACGAACACGAGCTCTGTGTGTGAGTGGAATGCAAAACGACAAAATTCTGTGTAAGTCTGGAACGCATAATATGAAAGAACAAGGAGAGTTTACAAATGGGTCCCTAGTGGGCTTATGTAGGGGCGTTGGCAGCTAACCGCATCGGGCCCCGTCACTCCCGCTGAACCCAAACGAGTCGGCGGGAAGAACACACTGCATACACCACAATAAGAACAAGCGTAGTCTCCTCAAGGCACCGCAACAGCTCTCCGAGTGCCCGGGTCTCGACCACCGGGAAGATACGAGCTGTGCTAGAAAAACTCAAAATCAGCGTCCAGACATCCAGAACGGCTTTTCGAACATCAGAAGCCCTAATACAACCATCGAGTCTCCTCGTCGCACCAGTACAGTCCACCGGGTGCGCGGGTCTCAACCCATCGAGAAAACTCTCATACCTCCTGACAAGCCCGCAGGGCTGTCGGAATGCATCGACCGCGTCTCGCCGGCGCTATCGTAGGTGTTGGAGAAGTCTCGGTATAGTCTAGAGGCCCGTTGTGTCATCACGTCCTCCTCTACCATCCACCACCAACGTGGGTATATGGATAATCCATCGGCGTCAGTCGTGACGGGTGGAAGCCACCCAAACCAACAATGCTTGACTATGTGGTGAGGTTGGGACAGACGGTTTGTGAAACAGCGACGTGTGCAAAGAGTTAGAATCAGAAACGTTGAAGAGTGTGTGTCTACCGGGTGGAGCTCGCTAAGCGAGTCCACCCGTCGGCTGGCGAGATGGAGCTCGCCGGCGCTCACCCAAAGTGTCGAGGCATAACCTCCCTCGTGTCCCACATGTGCAAATCCTGAGTTTGGACCTAAACTAAGCCTTTCCAAAGTACCAAAGGTTCACAAGTAGGACCAAAATAGGTCATCGAGTCACTTTAAGTCAAACGTGAACATCTCCAAAACCAGATTTAATGGAGACAATGTATGAGCACATGCACTTATGGCGAGAGTGCACCCGGTGGCTGATTACAGCTGCTCGGCAGCCGCCGGGCTCGTGTCTGCTCCCTAAGGCTTCTGTTCCCTCTTCCGAATCAGGAGTCTACAAGGCAATGGACGTGAGCCGAGAGGTCACAATAAGCTATATGTACAATATCACTCCACCATGAGCACATGGAGAACAAGACCATCAACGTAACAAAACTGATGCAAGCAACAGCACAAGCAGACCGATGGTGAATGACAACAAACACAGCTCAAAAGCAGAGATCAATCCAAAGCAAAAGAAGGGTACAATCCCACATAATGTAGCACCGCAAGAAACTTCGTACGGCTGATGGCCTTTGTAAAAAAATCAGCCCGCTGCGAGTCGGTGCCGACCCACATGACCTGAATCTCACCTCTATCCACCAGATCTCGGATGTAATGGTACTCGACGTTGATGTGCTTCGTGTGTACACGAAAGACACCGGAGTTATTCGTGATAGCCTTTGCGCTTTCATTGTCACACTGAAGCATAACAGGGGGCATGGACTGACGCAGTTCACGCAACAGACGTACTAACCACACACTCTCGGTCGCACTAGCACCCAAAGCTACATACTCTGCTCCGGCGGTGCTGCAAGCGATACAGCCTTGCTTACCATTGTGCCACGAGATGCTTGTTCCTCCAAGGAGGAAGATGTAGCTAGTGCAACATTTGGCGTCTAGGCTCCATGCCCAATCACTGTCTGTGGACCCGTCGAGAACCACGGAGGCCTGCCCACAGTAGTGAAGTTTGATGCGAGCAGTGGACACAAAGTACCGGACACATCGGACGGCAATCTCTGGAACCCGCCTACGTGGTGCCTGTGATAACTGTGCAAGCAGGTTGACAGTGAAGGCTATGTCGGGCCACGTCGTCGTGGCCAGGTACATGAGCGAGCCGATGAATCGCAAGTACAAGGTCACGTTGACTAGCTCCCCCAGCTCTGTTGGATCGGTGACCTTCAAAGCATGCTGACCTTCAGGGGTGATCGGGGTCGACGTCGTGCGCATGTCGCTAAGTAGCCCGGCGAAGCGCTCCCCCAAAGTGAGAGCATACCGCTCCTGATGGACCAGGAGTGTCCGCCAAGCACAACCACGTACAATATACATGCCCAGAAACAATGCGGCCTCTCCCAGGCCTTTCATTTTGTATGCTGTCTGCAGAACTCCCTTGGCTGCTTTGACAGCCTTCAGATCGGGCGAAGCGATCAGAAGGTCGTCAACAGAGACCAGGATAGTCGTGAATGGCGCAAGAGTCTGGGAGACAAAGAGCGATGGGTCCGCCACCCTCTGGGCATAGCCAGATTGTAGGAGCGTGCCAGTGATCTCTTCGTTCCAGCACCTGGGTGACTGCTTAAGGCCGTACAATGCCTTCCACAGCCGCCACACACGGCCATTGTTATCCTCGAACCCTGACGGCTGGGCCATGTAGATCTCTTTGTTCCCATGCAGAAATGTGTTGCTGGCATCCATCAGGTGGAGTTCCCAGTCGTGCTGGGCTACCTGGGACAGCGGGCCTAAGGCCGTGGTCGTGCGTCCAACAAGTGCAAAGGTGTCTGTGAAGTCAATCCCCTGCACCTGAGAGAATCCCTTCGTAGTCAGTCATGCTTTTTAGCGATCAACTGTGTTGTTCGGCTTAAGCCTCTTCCGCAAGACCCACTTGGCCTGAACAGCCTCCCGTCCGTGCGGCAGGTCTACAAGGTCGTAAACCCCATGTTCATTGATGGCCGCCAACTCAGCCTCACACGATGTGTGCCACAGGGCTGCATCGGGACCGGCCAGGGCCTGTCGCAATGTGCTGGGATCTGGCGCCACTCCCACACACTGGGGTCTAGGTCACGGTGGCTCCAATTTGCGTGGCCAAGGCATTGGCCACAGACGGAGGGCCAACAGTGACGATGGATTCTGTATAGTCGACTGCAATTCGTTGCTCATGAGCAAGGAGCACGAGGCCAGTATCACAGCCAGGGTGAAATTCAGTGAGTCCCTGCACGCAGAGGCCTAGGGCCCTGGTGCCGGTGTCTCCACTGCGCACACTACGAGTAGGAAGTGGGCGAAGGCGTCCATCCTCACCTCGTCTGTAGGGCTCTGGAGACGATGTAGTTGGAACAGGAGGTGGACACGCATCAGGCATCGACAAGACATGCAACGTGTCAGGTGGTACCGGTGTGTCGATTGGGGAGACGGAGGAGGGTGACGACATCGGCGAGTCGACCAGCCGTGCTTGTGACGCAAGTGGTAATGACACAAATGGAACAAGGGCCTTTGCTAGTGACGCAGGTGTGGATGACGTGGACGGCACCAGGGATTCAGTAGGTGACGGAGGCGTCGGGAAGGGAGGAGGGGCTGACAATACAGGAGACACGGGCAGGAGAGGCGGTGTAGGTAGTGCAGGTAGGATGGACATAGCAGGCGAGCCAGCTGGCTGGTGGGATGGGCCAGTAGCACCCAGGGTGACCGGGACAGCGGCATCGGTCAGCCCCCCCCCCCCCCCCCCCCCCCCCCCCGCGCGAGGGACCGCACCACATCAAGGGGAATGTGACTGTGGGGTTCCACTGACGGGCAGATCACAAAAGGAGAGGCGCTCAAAGAAAAGCGTGTCTCAAGACTTGACAATGCGCCGCCGACTAGGGTCCCAGAAGCTTCATGCCTTGGAACGTGAAGCCACACTCAGAAACACACAGACACGACAGCGAGGGGAGAACTTGGACACCTGCTGTTTTGGTGTAAACTAGACATAGGCAAGAGATCTCTAGACACGCGCGAGCCGGAGGTGGACAAGACGCCCGTACCATAGTTGGTACAGGGAGTCTGTGTTGGGAAGGGGACCGTGAGGGATCCGGTTCAAGACCCATGTTATGTAGGCCATGTCCTCGAAAGCGAATGCTTCCTGCGTGTCGTTGTCCAACCGAGTCGAGCAAACCACATCCTTCATGGTGCGGTTCCAACGCTCAGACACGCCATTCTGCTGGGGCGTGGTGGGGGCGGAGAAGTTGTAAAACACACCCACTTTGGCAAAGTGCCAGTCCATGTCCTCCATGAACTCACCACCCCGATCAGAGCAGAAGTTTTGGAGACTATGGTTGGACTGGCCACCGACCATAACGAGCCACGTGTGCACGGCGAGTGTAGCATCGCTTTTCAAGACATATCGCCCTCTTTCCTCCATGAACTCCACGGGGAGTGGTCCCAGGAGATTAGAGTGAACCAACTTGAGGGGTTTTAGATCCCGTGATTCGGACAGGGGGTACATGGCACGGTAGCACATGGCAGTTGTAGCAATCCCACTGTCGCTCCTGGTTCGGCTTTGGAGTATCCTGTCCCTTGCCATCCTTGCCACGTCTCCTGTTGTTCCATCCCTTCTTCCCCTGAATTGCTGCAGTTAAACCGGTTGCTACTATAGTTGTCGTTGTCAGTTGCAACGACTGACGGAAGGTGGGGAGAATGGTGTTTGCGGCCTGGCCTGATGTGACGGCTGTAGCTGTTGCGCCATGGCGGGCGTCATTTTCTGCTCCAACTCCTACTACGTGGAGGAAGCACTTGGTGGTCCATGACAGTAGCAGGCCTCTGTCGGCCATCTCCTAAAGACTCTATAGGCTAAAGTTGTCGAAGGTTTTTGCATACTCACACCCAACAACAATCCGGATGGTGTTGAACGCCATGAGTTGACCCGGCCCATTTGTCCCAATGGCCTTGTACAACCGCATCGTCCGCCGCCACTAGTCGGCCGGTGTCTCATGTGTACCCTGATGCAAGGAGTTGAAGTCTGAGATACACTGTGATGTGGTTGCCATGGTCGCGCCTTCAAAAATTGTGGTTGTCAGGTTCCATGCGCCACGCGGCTCAGCCCCACTGCCGGTGCAGGGATCACCAAGGAAGGGTTCGAAGTCGAGGGTGTACTCCTCTAGGAATGCCTTGAGGAGACCTTAGGCGGCGCGTGCGGCGGTCGTCATCTATTGAGAGCCTGTAGTCTGGTACGGACTGGTGTAGTACAGGTACACCTCCTTATTGACTGCCCATTTTCGGAATCGCGACTCCGAGATGGCGTACCTGTCCTCTTGCCGGTAGGCGGGAGGATCTGTCTCAAACCACTTTGGAGACTTGGCCGTAGGCAGAGCTGTCGAGACAACTTGCTCGAGCGACGGAGACAAGGGGTCCCAAGCTCAGTCGGAGCATCTCGTCCTCTAAGGAGGCCAGGTCTGTGGTTGCCTTTAGCGTGTTTCTTGGACCTACTGCACCGCTTGGTACTGCTTTGCGCGCCGGGCGGGTCTCATGCTGCTTTTCTAGCTGTGTGAGACGCGTGCGTAGCATACCTTCCTCCACTAGCATCGGAGTCTGACTCAGGAAGATTGTCCGGCTCAGCATCGAATGCTCCTAGAGCCGCGTCAATGTCGACTGCAACCGCACTCTTGACAGTCATTTTGCCCTTGTGCACGGCATCACGGAGGAGCTTCTGCTGACGCTCCTACTGTTGTTGTTGTTGTTGTTGCTATTGCGGCTACTATTGCTGTTGTGACTGCTGTTGTTGTTGCTGTTGCGACTGTTGCTGCTGCTGTGGCTGTTGTTGTTGTTGCTGCTGTTATTGCTGCTACTGCTCTTATGGCTGAATTGCATCCCGAAAGAGCATGAACAGATCTGCCATGTGCTTGGCCCTCTGTTCAGCCTGCTGAGCCTGCTGCTCACACAGCTCGTGCAGGCCACATGCCAGCATTCTTGGGCTAGACGGGGATTCGTCTTGCGTCGTGCCTGGTGTGTCGCCTATCACGGCGGAGGTGGCAACGCCACCATCCATGATGGAGCTGGTGGTGCCGACTTTGGCAGTTGGGTCCTTGGGCATGCCGACAAGTGGAGTGTCGCAAGCGTATACTACTGTTGTTGGAACTTCCGTTGGGTGGAAGCCGCTGCCGAAAAAAATCAGCAGCGCTTACCCCGCCTTAGTGGGCGTGGAATCAATGTCGAGGCCTTTTTCAGCCTCGAGATTGCCAATGGAAACCCCCCGCGCTACCGAAAATTTTTCAGCCGCATTTCTCCCAGCCTAGTGGGCGTGGAATATCTGGAAGGGGCCTTTTTCAGCCTAGAAATTGCCAATGGAACCCCCCCACGGTTCCAAAATTTCTTTGGCAGCGCTTCCCCCACCCCAGTGGACGTGGGGAATCTGGAAGGTGCCTTAGCCGTCGGAAGTGTGTACCTCAACCACCCCCACCCAACCAAGGATTAGAGGGGAGCCCAGGCAGCAGGGGGGGGGAATACCAAACCAGGTCCGACGGCAAAGCGCCGTCGCTGCTGACGCTATCAATGCTGCTGCTCCTGCTACTGCTCCTACTACTGCTCCACTGCCGCTACTGCCCACTGTTGCAGCAATTGGATGCTACTACTTTCACTATCGCTGCTGCCGATGCTGCTACATCCAGCCGTCATCACCTCAGCGACGGACGACAGACAGGCGCTACAGCTTCCGTCGCTCTGGCTGCTGTGTAATGTCACAACCGCCGGCTGCCGCTGTTTCTCGCTCCTACACGCCACCCCTGTTATGGCTGCTGCTCCGCGCAGCTGCAGCCGTTGCTGCAACTGCACAGCTGTCACTACGACTACGCGCACAGCCATAGCCGCTGACTTCGGCTGCTCCTTGTTGCTGCACAATGCCGCAGATATAGAAGCTACTCCACACAGCTTTTGCCGGCACTGTGGCTGCTCGGCCACCACTACGACTGCTGCTCACGGCTGCAGCTGCCGACGGCCGCTGCCGCCCGATGCCGTATCCCACAGTTGCTGCCATAGCGGCTGCAAGCAGCCGCCACCGTGGTTGCTACCTTCGCGCGACTGCTGCTGCCGCTTCTACTCCACGTAGATGTTGTTCAGCTACGCCGTCACTTCGACTGCTGTTCAGCAGGCCCTCCCAGGACCGTGTTGCGCTTCTCCCACACAACGAGACTAGCTCTGGCTCGTATGCTCTGATACCAAAACAGAAACACGTTACAACCCTTCCCTCATGCCTTTTTGTAGTGCTTGACTCTGTGGTAAGGATAGGACAGACACTAGGTGAAACAGTGACGTGTGCAAAGAGTTAGAGTAAAAAATGCAGAAGAGTGTGTCTACGGGGTGGAGCTCACTAAGCGAGTCCACCCGTTGGCCGGCGAGATGGAGCTCGCCGGCGCTCACCCAAAAAGTCGAGGCATAATCTCCCTCGTGTCCCACATGTGCAAATCCTGAGTTTGGACCTAAACTAAGTCTGTCCAAAGTACCACAGGTTCACAGGTAGGACCAAAATAGGTCACCGAGTCGCTATAAGTCAAATGTGAACAACCACAAAACCAGATTTAATGGAGACAATGTATGAGCACGTGCACCGATGGCAGGAGTGCACCCCATGGCTGGTTACAGTTGCACGGCAGCCACCGGGTTCGCGTCTGCTCCCCTAGTCTTCCGTGCCCTCCGCCTCATCAGGAGTCTGCAAGGCAATGGACGTGAGCCGAGAGGTCACAGTAAGCTGTATGTACAATATGAGGTCATTCCTGAAAACCAGAACGGCCGCACCAACGAGACCTACGTCCTGATAGGCTGCACGCCTACGTGCTGTGACACAGCACGAATCTAAAAAATACAGAAGTCTTGTGGGCGCCCGTCGTCGCCGGCCGCCAGCCTTCTGCCACCGTAGCCAGTGTCAGGGATCTGCATGTGAATGGACATGAGCCGAGGGGTCACCGTAAGCTGTGTACAACACACACAACAACACTCCCCCATGACCGGAGGATGGAACACGTCCATGCACATGCAGAAACTAACGCTGTACAGAGCAGAAAACATACAGTCGCTGCAGGTAGCAGGTACAACACATGCAAGGTGGCACATGAGGAATCAACCTGCAACAGGGATGGGGCAGAGTCCAACTGAACGAGTGGCCGCATGAAACTTCGAACGACCCAGAGACTTGGTCAGAAAATCCGCGCACTGCCTGTCAGTGCTCACGTGGATGACTCGGATCTCACCACGATCAACCAGGTCACGCACGAAGTGGTGCTCGACATTGATGTGCTTCGTGCGTGCATGGAACATACCTGAGTTCTTTGCGATGGCCTCCGCGCTCATGTTGTCACACTGGAGGACCACGGGGGGAATGGACTGACGCAGTTCACGCAACAGACGGACGAGCCAGACACATTCCACTGTACCAGCACCTAGGGCAACATACTCTGTCTCAGCAGTGCTGCGTGCGATGCAACCCTGCTTCCCACTTTGCCAAGATACTACAGTGCCTCCAATGAGAACGATGTAGCCGGTGCGGCTCTTGCCATCTGGACTCCACGCCCAGTCACTGTCTGTGTACCCATCAAGCACAACTGACACCTGCTCGCGAAAGCACAGGCCAAAACGTGCGGTGGACAGAATGTAGCGTACACACCAGACTGTAACCTCCAGTGTTCGCTGGCGCGGAGCCTGCGATAAGTAGGCAAGCAGGTTGACAGTGAAGGCAATGTCCGGCAGTCTCGTAGTGGCCAAGTACATGAGCGAGCCGATAACTCGCAGGTACAGGGTCACATCAACTGGCTCCCCCAGGTCAGCTGGGTCATCTACCTTCAGGACGGCCTGCCCCTCAGGGGTCATGGGCGTGGAGGCCGTGCGGACGGCAGCGAGGAGGTCGGCAAAGCGCTCCCCCACAGTCTCTGCGTAGCGTCCCTCATGGACACGGGGTGTGCGGCGGACACGGTCGCGCACAATCTCCATCCCCAAAAAGATAGAGGCCTCACCAAGATCTTTCATCTTGTAGGCCGAGGAGAGAATGGCCTTGGCAGCGTTCACTGCTCCTAGGTCGGGCGAGGCGATCAGAAGATCGTCCATGTAGACAAGGATGGTAGCGAGCAGTGCTGGGGACTCTGAGGTGAACAGGGATGGGTCAGCATCACTCTGAACGTACCCAGTGCGTCTCAGCGTGCTGGTGATCTCCTGGCTCCAGTAGCAAGGTGACTGTTTCAGGCCGTACAAGGCCTTCCGCAGCCGGTACACGCGACCGGTGCCATCCTCAAAGCCTGGTGGCTGGACCATGTAGATCTGCTCATCAAGATCTTCATACAAGAAAGCGTTGTTCGCATTCTTTTGAGGAGTTCCCGGTCGTGCTGTGCCACCTGGCTCAGCAGCATGAGTGTGGTCGTCATACGCCCAACAAGAGCAAAGGTCTCGGTGTAGTCCACACCAGGGACCTGAGAGAAGCCCTTTGCTGTCAGGCGCACTTTGTAGCGCTCCACAGTGTCGTCTAACTTGAGCTTCTTGCGTAGAAACCACTTGGCCTTGATGGCCTTGCGGTTCTTTGGCAAGTCCACCAGCTCAAAGACGCCGTGCTCTCGGATGGCATCAAGCTCAGCTTGGCAGGAAGTGCGCCACTGCTCAGTGTCGGGGGCTGACAAGGCCTCATGCAGACTGGTAGGATCGGAAGACAGCACTGGTGCACTGCGTGTAGCCAGGGCATAAGCCGCAGAGGGAGGGTCGACCGTCACCATGGACTCAGCGGCGTCACGAGCAAGACCGTGCTCATGAACAAGTAGTACCATACCAGTGGCACAGCCAGAGTGAACCTCAGCAAGGCCGTGAGCACTCAGGCCGAGGGCCTTCGTGCCCGGGTCACCGCTGACGACGTTGCGCGTGGGGCGAGGGCGGAGACGTCCGCCGGGTGCCCGTGAGTAGGGGTCCGACGGGGCAGGAGCAGTGGGCATTGCCGACTCACCTGCCGGTGTGGTCCGCACGGCAGGCGGACCACTAGAGGCTGGCGTGGCCTCAGCAGCCGGGGACGGCCCCATTGCAGACGCAGGCCCGTTCACGGCCGGCAGCTGAGATGGCTCAGAGTGAAACACGGACGCGGACACAGGAACAGGCACGTCCTCAGACGTGGAAGCAGACGCAGACGCAGGATCAGGCAGGTTCTCAGACGCGGAAGCAGACGCAGACACAGGATTAGGCAGGTCCTCAGACGTGGAAGCAGACTCAGACACAGACACGGGCGAGGGCGGAGAGTCGGGGGCGGAGGAGCGAGTCGTAGATGGGACGGGGCTGGAGGTGCCGGCGGGCACAACCTCTGGGGACAGCCCCTAGGGTGTCAGCAACAGAGTGACCGGACCGAGCGGGAGTACTGTGCCAACCGTGACAGGAGCCTCCCCCACACTACGGGGTCCGGCACACTCAGGGGCATGAGCAGCACGCATAGCGTGAATGCGAGCAAGGTCACGAAAAGTGAGATGCTCGAAGAAGAGAGTGTCACGAGACTCCACGATGCGGCGACGCTCAGGGTCACTGAACCGCTAGGCCTTCGACCGCGGGGCAATGCCGACAAAGGCGCAGATGCGGCCCCGCGGAGAAAGCTTGCTCCCTTACTACTCCGGTGTGAACCAGACGCAGGCAAGGGAGCCCCAGACACGGGCCAGTCGCAGATCTGCGCGACGCCCGTACCACAGCTCGTAGGGCGTGCGGTGACCTGGGAGGGGGCCGTGGGGAATTTGGTTCCACACCCAGGTCATGTACGCCATGCCCTCGAAGGCAAAGGCCTCAAGCATGGCACTGTCGGAGCGCATGTCGCGGACCGCATCTTCCATGGTGCGGTTCCAGCGCTCTGAGACACCGTTCTACTGGGGGAAGGCTGGAGCGGAGAGGTTGTGGAAGACGCCAAGCTCGGTGAAGGAACGGGCCATGTCACCAAGGTACTCGCCGCCGCGGTCGGAGCGAAATGTCTGAAGGCGATGGGAGGACTGGCGCTCGACCATGACCAGCCAAATGCGGACGACAATGGCGGCATCGCTCTTCTGACGCAGACTGTAGACCCAGCGCATGCGCGTGAAATCATCAAACAACGTCGGGACGTAGCGGCCACGGTCCTCCTGAAACTTGACAGGGAGCGGACCCATGAGGTTAGAGTGGACAAGCTCCAAGGGCCGACGAGCCCTGTAGACAGACATAGGGTAGGTGGACCGGTGCATTTTGCCTTCAGCACACGACAGGCAGTCGGTCATGGGCGGCGTCTCGAAGGACGCTGTATCAAGACCGAGAGCAGGTTGAGTGCGGATCAGCCTGTCGACAGCCCCCAGGTGCACATGACAAAGATGTCTATGCAGGAGACGGTGGTGCTCGGGGGACAGGGCACCAGCGACGAAGAAACGAGCAGTGGAAGAAGGAGGCAACGGGGGGGTACTCGTAGAGGACCCAGAGATGTGATATAGATCATCGACGACCGTCCCACTGAGGACGGTCTCCGTGGCGTCGCGCACATAAATGCGAGCGTCAGCAGCTGTGTGCGTGACACCTAGGCCCATCTTGGTGCAAGCATGAACAGACAGCAGGCTGAGTTCCAGATCGGGGACAAAGAGGACGTCGGAGATGTATACGGGACCAGGGAGACCGGTGAACTGCACAACCCCAACACCCTGGACAGGGACCTCATGGCCAACTGCAGTGCGGACAGAGCGAACAATGCCAATGGGATGCAAGACGACAAAGGCATCACGACGACACGTCATGTGATGGGTGGCACCAGAGTCCACGACCCAGGTGGCATCTGTGACACCGGTACAAGGGGCAACGTGGCACTCGACGACTGAACAGGGCACGGCAGCGGGAAGCTCGGCAGGCGACGCGGCAAGACGAACGACGGTGCGTACATGAGACGCATGCAACCAGGACACGTCATCAGGTCCGTCACGCGCACACGACTGGGCATGGAGACCACGACAGGTATCATCACGCAACAACATAGACAGGCCACAAGCTGTAGAACCCCCCAGCTCAGTCAACTCACTTGCACCTCCCTCAGATGAGCGTAGGGCGAGAAGCTGGTGCAGCTCGGCGATTGTCCTGTCCCGGTCGGCAAGCACCTGATCGCGAGGGTCGGCGGGGGAGGCCGCTTTGGCATCAGGCTGCTCTAGGGCGGTTGCAGTGGTGGCGGCAATGCGGGCGGTCACACCGGATGTCTGGCGCATGCGCGTCTCGTGCATTTGCTGCAGCCCGCACGTGACTTTTTTCCACTTCAATGGATGGCCCGTCAGTCGTGTGCAGTCGAGGTAGCGATGGTCGCCTCTGCAGTTGAAGCACACGAAGCGGCGACCCATCGCGCTCCCGGAGCCGCTGCTGCCACTATTGCTGCTATTGCCGCCGCTGCTGCTGGAGCGGCTGACACTGCTGGTGCTGGTGCCGTTGCTGGTCCCGCTGCTGGAGCCACCACCTGACGATTTGCGGCCCTTCTTCCCCTGAGCTGGAGCTGCTGTTGCTGTAGAAGACGAAGAAGGGGATGCGGTAGCAACTGCAGCTGCAGCTGAAGCGGTGCTGCGGCAAGCGCGGTTCGCGGCGTCCATGCCGGCGACCTCGAGGAAGTGGAGGGTGGTCCAGCGCAACAGGGTCCCGTCGCTTGTCATGTCACGAAGCAGAGTCTGGTCGAAGTTGCTGAAGACGCGCGCGTAGCTGAGATTTACGAGAGCTTCGATTTGCAACTTGAATCACTCAAAAAGATCAAGTATAGAGTACGCTAGGCCAAAAACAATAACAGCCATGACAAGGATTTCGACACTAAGTGTCGAGACCCGACAGGAAACAGGGGTAGGGAGCGAAGCACGAGTTTCGTGCTTCGCTCCTCGCTCGGCCGGGCAGCGAGGCCTGCCGGCCGAGCGAGCTCGCTCTCGCTAATCGAGGGTGAAACTCGCTCCTAGACCGATTTCTCGGTCAACTGCCCCTTGAGAGCAAACCTGGGCTACGTCATGCAAAATCAAAGGTCTAATCTAGGTCTATCTCCTAACTCATCAAGTATGTCACTTCTTAGGATAGGTCTAATCTGGGTTTAGTAGCATCAAGTGGTCCAAGTGAGAGAATGTCGCATGGGCATGCGACTGAGCTGGAGGCGAGGCACGTGTGTCACAAGCTGCAGCATAAAGTGGTTGCTGCGTCTGGAGTGTGTGAAGCCCGCTCTCATCATGCGTCGNGATTAACACGCCCCCTTGGATGTGAGTGCCGTAGGCATGCAGCCGAGTTGGGTAAGTTGAGTGGTAAGATTTGAGGAGGGTAGGGCTTTGGTGAGGAAGTCTGCCAACTGAGCGTCGCCCGCAATAGGACACACTTGAACAGCCCCCGCTTCAACTGCTTCTCGCATGAAGTGATGCTCTACGCTGACATGTTTAGTGTGTGGATGCAGTACACCGTCATTTGTTGCAATCCGTCGTGCTGCTGAACTGTCACTGTACAGGGGTATGGCATGCGCAGTCAGACCCAATTCTTCAAGCAGCCGGCCCAGCCATATGGCTTCACACGCAGCCTCACCCAGAGCCATGTATTCAGCCTCAGCCACACTTCGTGCCACACACGACTATTTATCAGTCCTCCATGACACAGCCATGCCCCACACATGAAAGACATACCCCCCCCGACTGCATGCAACGCGATCACGTGCATAGTCACTGTCACAATACCCGTCCAAAAGTGGTGCTGAAGAGGGAGAGATAACCAGACCGACCTCGGCAGTGTCCAACACATAATGCAGCAGTTTCAGCAAGGCCTTGTGATACGTGCTGCAAGGTTTCTGGCTGAACTGAGCCAAGGTGTTAACAGCACATGAGATGTCAAGTCGTGTTGTGGATGCCAAGTAGGAGAGACAGCCTGTGATCTGTCCATAGAGTGTTGGATCACTCTCAGGTCCGTAGTCTGTGGTGCGTGCGTCAAGCAGGTGTGCATAGACGTCCGGGCTCATGGGTGACTGTTGACGTGGTAAGTGTTGAACAAGGTGGTGAAACCGTGCAGTCAGATGAGCAACAAAGCGTCCTTGATGCAAGGTCAATGTGCGTGCGGGTCTGTCTCATGTAATGGTCATGCCCAAGAAACTGTGTGCTTCGCCAAGATCAGTCATGCGATAGTGCGCAGTGAGCAATGTCTTTGTCTGTGAGATGAGTGAGAGTGAAGGGGAAAGAATCAATAAATCATCCACATAGACAAGCAATGCAATGGGCTCTGTTCTCTGCCATTGCAAGAACAGAGACGGATCAGAGATGCTTTGGGAAAATCCACCAAGTTCAAGTGTGCGCCGAATTTCTTTGTTCCAACACCGGGGTGCTTGCTTCAATCCATACAGTGCTTTCAACAACAGCCAGACACGATCAGTTCCATCCTCGAATCCGTCAGGTTGTTTCACATACAGTTCCTCCTCAAGAGGACCATTCAAGAAAGTGTTTTTGACATCCATTTGGTGTATTTCCCAATCGTCTCGTGCCGCCACGGCCAGCGAGGTACGGCTGGTGCCGTACTCTCCCCAGATGGGAGAAGGGAGTGGTCCCATGGTCGGTGGACGCAGCTGCTGCTGGTAGGGCTGCTGCTGGTACTGTTGCTGCTGTGGGTTCATGATGCGCTGCAACACAGGACAGGCACGCCAATAGTGACCGGGCTGACGGCAGTAGTTGCAGGTGCGTGTCCCTGTGTCTCGCCCGCGTCCCCGACCCCTGCCGCCTTGGCCTCCACGACCACCTCCACCACCATATCCTCCCTGTCCGGCCATGGCATGTAAGGCTCCAAGGCCTTCATGTGTGAAGGCTGTGGCAGTAGATGATCCAGCCTCTCGCTCCTCCCCCCGCAGTATGTCCTCGTAGTTCCTCAGTTCTTCGAAAACCGTTGACAGAGCGGTGCTTTCAATGTCGGCTACACGAAGACGCCGCAACAAGTCACGATGAAACTCCTTGTACGGCTCGCCGAGATGGAGCAGCACCGGATCGAGCCACTCGTGGATGGTGCAAGAGGCACCCAGTCCATCGCCGCATCCCAATACTCAGCTATAGGAGCATCAGGCTTCGGATAGAGATGACGAAGCTTATCACGAAGCATGATAACCAGTGCCATGCCCTGTTCCTCCTTGCACGTCACCAAGTGCTGCCACGCCTCGGCAGGGCGGGGAGCCCCACTGCGGGGGTTGTTCGGTTCCTCTCCTCTCCCGCCATACCTAAAATGACGAATGGCGTACGACTGGTCATCGGGCAAAGCCCGCGTCAGAGCGTTAAAAGCACGGAGGAGGATCCGGTCGTCCACCTCCTCTGGCGGTGGGTGGAGGTATAGCTCCTCAAGCCCATGCTCGGCCGCCCATGATAGGAACACGTCCTTCCATGCAAGGAAGTCACGTGTTCCAAGGGGTGGCGGTGTCAAATCCTTGTGGAGCGCGATCCTGTTTAGATCGCTCCATGTCACTGCTGCCGCTGAGGTGGCCGATTGCGCACTCCCATTGCCCCCATTGTCACGACGAGGTGCACCGTCCCTCGCAGATCCTTCACCACTCATCGTCACTGAGTTCCTGTGTACGGTCCTGGCTTCTGGGCGCAGGCTCTTAGCGCCCCCTCTCCCTTCACTGTGTGCGACTCCTTGCGGGGACCACCGGTGACCGCACGGCCCGTGGTGTCCACCCTTGCCGCCGCTACGTCTTGTTGGTGCCTCCCTTTGGCCTCACAGGCCCTAGGCACCTCAGGGCACGTCGTCCTAGCTCTGCAGTGCCCTCTCCCATGCTAGCGCTGGTCTCCAACAGCCTAGGCGGTCAAAATCGCGATTTTTCCCCTTCGCGGCCGTTTTGGACGTCGCTGGATTTCTCCCCACTCTCGCAAGCGCAGGCCATCAACCTGGCTCTGATACCATGAGATTTACGAGAGCTTCGATTTGCAACTTGAATCACTCAAAAAGATCAAGTATAGAGTACGCTAGGCCAAAAACAATAACAGCCATGACAAGGGTTTCTACACTAAGTGTCGAGACCCGACAGGAAACAGGGGCAGGGAGCGAAGCACGAGTTTCGTGCTTCGCTCCTCGCTCGGCCGGGTAGCGAGGCCTGCCGGCCGAGCGAGCTCGCTCTCGCTAATTGAGGGCGAAACTCGCTCCTAGACCGATTTCTCGGTCAACTGCCCCTTGAGAGCAAACCTGGGCTACGTCATGCAAAATCAAAGGTCTAATCTAGGTCTATCTCCTAACTCATCAAGTATGTCCCTTCTTAGGATTGGTCTAATCTGGGTTTAGTAGCATCAAGTGGTCCAAGTGAGAGAATGTCGCATGGGCATGCGACTGAGCTGGAAGCGAGGCACGTGTGTCACGAGCTGCAGCATAAAGCGGCTGCTGCCTCTGGAGCGTGTGAAGCCCGCTCTCATCATGCGTCGTCTCCAGTCTCATGGCCGGCATGCCCTGCGCACTCACATCCACACACAGGAATATATATACACGGATTAGCAGTAGTCGAGGTGGATGCCGTAGAGGATGATCTGGAGGGCGATGTACTGTGCAGGGGCATCGTCTCCCAAGTCCTCGTACAGCTGGATCGCTCGGCGCCAGTAGTCGGCTGCAGACTCCTGAGCAGTCTGGCAGAGGGAGTTGAAGTCGGCGAGGCGCTGGGACATCAGAGCCAAGGTGGCGCCCTCAAACAGAGTGACAGCCAGCGCCCATGCTGCGCAGGGGTTAGCTCCCGAGCAGGTCAGCGAATCGCCAAGGAACCGACTGAAGTCCTTGGTGAAGTCCGGGGCGGCCTTAATCAGGCCAGAAGCGGTGCGGATGGCCATCTGTGTCTGGGCGGGGTCAGACGCCTGGTAAGGAGTTAGGTAGTAGGCGAGGACTCCCTCGCTCATGGCCCACATGCGGAATCGTGGTTCCCAGGACATGAAGTCGTTCCAAGTCCGGAAGACGGGTGGGTCCGACTCAAACCACTTGGGAGGCTTGACCGTCGGCAGGGCGACGGCTGAAGCCACTGTGGGGCCGGGCATAGAGGAGGCAACTCCCTTATCCAGGCGGGCCCGCAGAGCCAGCTCCTCAAAGCTTAGAGGGCGGCGAGATGAGCTCGGGACAATGTTGGTGCTGGAGCTCGTACCCTGGAGGGCATCATTGGCTTCACGCGCTCGGCGACGCGCCTCCAGGCGGATGAGGCGCACTCACAGTAGCTCTTCCTCGCCCTCCTCGCCAGAATCGTAGACGGTCTCCGCAGCCTCATCTGCATTGTCGCCGTGGGCGAGATGGTCCTCGCTTGGGTCTGCGGACGGGTACTGCTGTTGATGCTGGGCCTGCTGCTGTTGAGGTAGTGGGCCCCTGATCAGGTCCTGCAGCTCAGCGACATGCTTCGTCAAGGTGTCGCGACTCTCTGCCTGTAGGTCAGCCAGTGCGCGTACTTGGCGCGCCAATGTCGTTGGGCTCGGCGGCCGCAGCTGCTACTGGTGTTGCGGCGGCTGCTGCTGCTGCAGTGGCTGCTGCTGCTGCTGCTACTGTTGCTGTTGTTGCTGCTGCCGCTGTGGTGATGATGGTTGTGGCCGACGTTGGACGCTGACGGTTCTGCTCTCGGCAGCAACGTCGGTAGTGGCGCCGGGGGGGGTAAAATTCGGCATGGCGGCCGGTCCCCTCCCCTCTTTTTTTTTGTTGTGGCGGAATGCCTCACCGCGGAACCTCACCTCCGCGAAACGCCTCCACGGAATCCCCTCCGCGGTACACCTCACCGCGGAAGTTCACCGCAGACTGCTGCGGATCAGCTCAGGGTGGACGCGATCGCGGTGGCGCGAAATGCGGCGGTGTGCCGCGAACAGCCACCGTGGTCGTGCCGGTGTGGAACGCGGCGGGGTACCGCGAGCTGGCGGGGAAGCGTGGTCAGCGCGTTTCGCAACCGCCGCGGAGCGGTCGCGTCTGGCGACCGTGGATGTATCGCGAAACTGTCGCGGACTCATGGCCGCGGAGCACCGGCAAGCAGCGCCGGCGTGTTCCGGAACCGCCACGGAGGTGCTACGGTGGAACTCCGCGGATGCACGGAACACCGCGAATCTGCCGCGACACCTTCACCGTGAGGTGACGGACTTCGGAACGTCGAGTGCCACCGCGGCACCGTACGTGCGTTCCGATGCGGCCGCGCAGTTGCCGCGTCCGCCGCGAAGGCCTCGTCACCGCGGAGCACCGCGGATTTTTCGCGGAACGGCTGCAACTGTCGTGGAACGACCGCGGAATGGCTGCGGAGTTCTTAAAAAAAACGGTCGAGGTGGTGGTGGGCCCTCCCAGGGCCTCCCGCCGAGGCAGTGGGCACTACTGCTGCTGCTACTCAAGCAAACGGCCGCGGTTGCTCACAGCTACTACGATTGCTGCGCCTCTGCTACGCACTGCTACGCAGCTGTGCAAGCACTGGCTCGCTGCTCTGACACCATGAGGGACAGCTTCCTAGCATTGCTGTCGCTTTCGTGGCAGTACAAGCCAGCCAGCTAACTCACTAGCACACACAGGTGGAGGTGAGAACAGCAAGGGGTTGGCTAGGGACACAAACACAAGTGTCAGAAGCTGCAAATGTTGAAACATGCAGAGAGAGATAACAACTGAGGTCTGGGCAACCTAAATAGCGTCAC